>JAULBY010076871.1:0-31372 GCA_032358315.1 Ophiocytium majus
CCCCCCCCCCCCCCCCCCCCCCCCCCCCCCCCCCGGCCGCCCCTGCGCCCCAGGTGGAGCTGCGCATGCGCGTGCCCCTCGGCGGCAGCGAAGTCATCGTCGTCGAAGAAAAACACCTCCTCATCGGCGACTGGCCCCCCATCTACTCCGGCGCCCCTCTCATGCCTGCCACCCCCCTGGCCCCCGCCACCGCCGCCGCCCCTCTCGCCCCCGCAACGCCCATCACGCCGCTGCCCCCCATCGCCGCCGCCACACCCCCCCTTGTGACCCCTGTCAAGGCGACCCCCACGCCGCCGCCGTCGCGCCCGCAGCCAACGCCGCCCCCCAAACCCGCGACGCCCGGGTCTAAAAAGCCTGCTGCTGGCGGCAGCGGCGGTAGTGGCGGCGGGCCGGATTTGTCGTGGCTGACGGAGGACGAGAAGACGAGCCCCCTCGACGCCGCGCACATGGTGAGTAACAATGTGTTGGAGGACGAGGTGGGGGCGGCGGCGGCGGCGGCGGGCGGGGGCGACCCTATGGCGGCGGCGCGGCTCGCGACGCTGGAGATCAAGCTTCGCGCGCTGGAGGGCGCCGTCGCGGCCGAGGAGCTTTCGCTTCGCGACTACTGCGAGATGGTGGCGGACCGGGCGCGGCGGGACAAGGGGTTGGCGCTGTGGCTGGCAAAGAATGGGCGGGGGGCGGAGGCGAAGCGGGTGGCGCGGCGGGTGCGGCTCATGGAGGAGGAGTTGGCGGGTGTGCCTGAGGAGGAGAGGGGGTGATAGTGCTGCTGTTTTTGTGGTGTTGGTGCGCTGACCAGCTGTGTGGCGTGTGCTCAGAGCAGCGGGTAAGTAGGAATACAAGTACTTACCCCCTGCTCAGAGGTTGGGAGGGGTGGCGCTGCGCGGTCGCAGCAGCTCGGCAGCAGCAGCGGCGGCAGTGCTGAGCAGCAGGGGTTTAGTGGCGGTGCGCAGCGGTCGCAGCAGCGGTAGCGGGTGCCGGTTGTGGCGCAGTTGTGAATGCGTGGTGTACACAGACGTCTGCAACTGCCAGCCAGCGCTGCGGCTTGCGGAGCACGTGCGGCGGCACCTTTTTTTTTCCCCGCTCGCAAATGCCCCCCCGCTTCCCAGATGTAATGTATAAACGCCTGCAGTACTGTGCTGATGAAACTGTAGCATGCTTGCTGTTGCATCTTGTGCATTATGCATGTCCACAGTGTGACCAGCGTTCTGTGCGATGGTGGGACTGCGGCAGCAGGCGCATTCCTGAGTGGCAAATGGTGCAGCTCGAGCGGTAAACAAAGTGCAATTCATACGTACATATGTGTGCAGGGGGCATTGTTATGTGTCAGTCCATGTATAGTTGTGAGCTATGGTGCAGTCTAAAATTGACTCTCAATGCTTCTCCATGACATGCCACGCGCACTTCGAAGCTTCAACGCTGTTCATTCAGCAGCGTTCGCGGGCGAAACATCAGAAAGCCGGCAAATTTTTCATGCGTAGGGCTGGGCTCGATAATTAAATTGGTGAAGCAACGCCCGCAGAGAAAGCCTGTTCCGCCTGGTTTCAGCCTTCTAGCTCGTGAGGTTGCGCCCAGTCGCCCGAAGGCGAGAGTCGGCGCGCAACGGCGATTTTTGTCTGCTCAGCGAGATCAGCTGGGCGACCTGTGGCCAGGCACGCGCACAGTCCTTGGGCAGCCGGCAACCATGACGACCAACATCAGCAAGAAGCGCAAGTTCGTAGCTGATGGCGTGTTCTACGCCGAGCTCAACGAGGTCAGCCGCCCCCCCTCTGTGCCCGCTGCCGCAGCCCCTTCCACCTCCTTGCAAAACCACAGCTTTGCAGGCCAAGTGTGTGCAGCAGCAACACCAGCAGCAGCATGTTGACCGACCATTAATTCCTGCAGCGCCGGCTGCTGCCCTAACCTGCGCTGCTGCTGTGCTGCTCTGATGCCCGCAGCTCATGCGCCGCGAGCTGGCGGAGGACGGCTACTCCGGCGTGGAGGTGCGCGTGACTCCCCTGCGCACCGAGATCATCATCCGCGCCACCCAGCCCCAGAACGTGCTGGGAGAGAAGGGGCAGCGCATCCGCGAGCTGACCTCTGTGGTGCAGAAGAGGTGAGGCCACCCCACCTGCCCGCCACCACCTCCTGCGTCGTCCTCTGTGGCTTTGCGGGCAAGCGGTTGGAGGGGTGCCTGTGCTTGGCTGCTGCTGTTGCAGCAATTGGTGCGGCTGCTGCTGCGGCTGCGGCGGCAGCAAGCTGTCTGGCTACTGCTAAGCCGTCGGTCGGCCGTGGATGTGTGGGGTATCGGCAGCTGCGTTCCCAGAGGTGCCACTGGAAGGGACAAGAGGCCCTATTTTGGTGGCGGACGTGGGCGGGAGCGGGGAGGGGGAGCAGCTGGAGCACGCAGCAGCAGCAGCAGGGCCCGGTGCTCAGCAGCACCGAGCAGCAGCAGCTGCTGCGAGCTTTAAAACGGCACATGCGGTGTGCGGTGCACATGTCAAACATATCATTGAATTATAC
This sequence comes from Ophiocytium majus, assembly GCA_032358315.1. Classification (NCBI taxonomy): domain Eukaryota; class Xanthophyceae; order Mischococcales; family Ophiocytiaceae; genus Ophiocytium; species Ophiocytium majus. Next base: position 2,500 of record JAULBY010076871.1, read on the forward strand.
TATTAAAAAATACTGAAATTTTTTCAGAACGAACTAGAAGATTAGAAGCAATGTTGCACAAATGCACAGCTTTCCTGCACATAGGCAGCAATCATTTGCACCAGCCATTGGGCAGCAATTATTTGCAGTAGCGTCGTCAAAGTGACGGTGGTGACTCCTCTGCCGTTGCTGATGGAGGCAATGACCGTAGTGCGACGCTGCAGGTGCAGGCTGATCTATGGAAATAAGCATGTGGGTGGCAGAGCATCGTAGAGCTTCTGGCGTGCGGGCTGGATACTGTCCAGACCAGACCGCGCTGTGCAAACTCAGCACATGCTGCGGTGTGGTCAAAAGCCATTTTCACTGCATGATAAGCCCGTCGTTCAAGATAAGTGAGTGCAAAATGTTTAGTTAGTTGCTTGTCCGCCAGACCGGCGACCTTATTGAAATGGTAGGGTCTGATGCAAGTGTGTGACGTGCAAAAGCTTGGATACATGGGGTAAGACACGCACGTCTGGTGAGCTGCAGTTTTTTGCACGGCACACCAGCTCCAGGTGTCAGCAGGCTACAACATTCAGCCACTGCCATGCCACGGCCGCGCAGCAGCACAAGTATGGACAGCTCAAGCATTTGCTCTGGTCAGCAGAGCCACTTGGCCCCGCCACAGCAGCGCCTCCGCCAGCAGCAGCAGCAGCAGCAGCAGCAAGCGCTGACAGTTAGCGTCTGGTTGATTCTTACTGAAGTGGAGGCCCGCAGCAGCAGCCACGACCGCCAAGAGGCGCCCCAACTAGTGCAGCCCCAGCTTCTGTAGTTTGGAGTGTTTTTCCTTCCCATGTTCAACCCGTACAGCAAACAGCCCCTCCCACGCCAAGATCTTGCACCACCCAGCTCCCCTGCCCTCCCCAGGCCCAATGCATGGCCGCCGCACGAGCTGCCACCGATGGCTACCCGCTGCTGCCGCCGCTTCCACCGCCACTCCTTCCGCTGCCACCACTGCCGCCACTGCCACTGCCGCCGCTGCCACCACTGCCGCTGCCACTGCCACCGCTGACGCTGCCACTGCACCCGCCACCGCCGCCGCCACTGCTGCTGGCGCCACTGCCGCTGCCGCTGCGGCTGCTGCCACCCCTGCCGCCGCCGCCGCCGCTGACGCCACCGCCGCTTCTGCCACCCCCCCCCCCCTCCCTCCCCCAGGTTCTCCTTCCCCGACGGCGCCGTGGAGCTGTACGCGGAGCGCGTGGCGGTGCGCGGCCTGTGCGCGCAGACGCAGGCGGAGTCCCTCAAGTACAAGCTCGTGGGCGGCCTCGCGGTGCGCCGCGCGTGCTACGGCGTGCTGCGCTTCATCATGGAGAGCGGCGCCAAGGGGGCGGAGGTGGTCGTCTCCGGCAAGCTGCGCGCGGCGCGCGCCAAGGCCATGAAGTTTGCGGACGGCTACATGATCAAGTCGGGGCGCGCGACGGTGGACTATGTGGACCGGGCGGTGCGCCACGTGGCGATGCGCCAGGGCATGCTTGGGGTGATTGTGCGCATCATGCTGCCGCACGACCCCGAGGGGAAGAACGGCCCCAAGACGCCCCTCAGCGACGTCATCACCATCCTGGACGACAAGCCCACCGCCTCGCTCGAGCCCACGCCCGTGTACTGAGCATGCACACTGTTCTGCTGAGCACAGGGGCTGCTGCTGAGCAAACTGGCTGCTGCTGAGCACAGCGGCTGCTGAGCACACCTGCTGCTGCTGAGCAGGGGCTGCGCCGCTGTCGGCCCCGCGCCGTGCTAAGACCAAGGACCTGACACCCTGTGCCTCTTTCTTTTGGGCCGTGTGACGCTGCTGTGTGTGTTGGCGTTGTTGCGGTGTGCCGCTATGCGTGTGTGGGTGGTTGGGGGGGGGGGCGGGGTGCACCTGGGTGTTGCCTCCTGTTGTCTGTGCGTGTGAGTGCTGGTTCGCTCACGCACTGCCACTGCACACACAAGCCTGTTTGTGTGTGTACAGTAGGCAAGACACGCTCATACATAATCGGCACTGATGCGCCCCATGTTCAATTAGCTGGGGTACGGTATGGAAAGCGTACCTATTGCACAGGCTGCCGAGATAGCACGTGTCAGGTGAGCAGCTGCCTGTACTTGAGGTAACCCGGCGATGCATAGTTGGTGAAGGGTGAGCACGACCAACTTCAACTTCAACAAAAAAGCATAGCTGGTGCACACATGCCCTCCTGTCTCTATGACCAACATACAAATTTCAACAATGCAATGCTGATTCTGCTGGAGCATCATGCACGCACTGCAAGCGCGCCACACACACACAGCGTACGCCCACTCGCCGCCCCCAGATAACCAACAGCCCACATGCCAAATGTAGAGGTTGTTTAAAAAATCGGTTGATCTGCAGGGGCTCGCGTGCGCGCCGCCGCGCTCTGCCGCCACGGTGGTGGCGCCACGACTGAAGCCGGGGCAGGTGCACACGCCGGCAGGCCCGCCAAAGTGGCATCCCACGGCAGCATGCGAATGCACCGGCCACTCTCTCTGCGGAGGGCGCAGGGTGCACGCGCGGCGGTGCGCGCTTCGCTGAGCACATGGTGCGCAGATGTGGTACGCAGGCTGCTGCTGCTGCGGGTGTTGTGCGCCGCTGCCTCTGGTGTTGTGCGCGACTGCCATTCGGCGCGCTTGCCCGCCAGAGGCGCGTGCGGCGGCTGCGGCCGTGGTTCGCTGCGGCGGGCGCAGGTCCTGCTGAGCAGGTCGTGGCGCTCTGCTCAGCGGCAGCAGCGCAGTGGCGTGGCGCAACGGCATGCCACCATGCGCATTATTACGGGCCATTTTTAGAACTTGTAAACCATGGACTCCTTGTAGCCCTTGTCCTTGAGCGCGCCGCTCAGCGGGCCCTGCGACTTGTCCGGGTCCTTGTCGCCGGAGATGGACTGTTCCACGGAACGCGCCGCAGGAATGGGAATGTGCGGCGGGAATGGGAACGTGCAGCGGTGCGCAACGCGTTGCAGCAGCAACAGGACCGTTGTGAGTTGTGCAGCAATCAAGGGGGGGCATAGGGTTAGCGTGGTACCGTCCACAAGCGGCATGCATTGCTCAGGAGGACACAACGACAAAAAGGTGTGAGAAACCATCCGACGCTGTACACAGCACCCTGACGTATGTACCAACACATACCTTGAAGTAAATGCTAAAGTGGTATGCGGAGCAAGATTTTTGGTGCCTTGGTAGGCGCTGCTTTAGCACGGTTCGCCGCCTTGCACGCGTTCCGCCCCAGGATGGCGGCCCCTTTTGACGGGGAGACCTAGAGTTTATTTTATCTACGTCGTACTTCGAAGTACTACAGTATACTGTAGTACGGTACATGTAAACTGTGTACGAAGTACTTCTTGAAGTACATAGATACTTCTGAAGTACTAGTAAATATACTAAGGTTTATGACAGTATGCTTCGAAGCACTATACTTCGAAGTACATACTACTAGTAGTATACTGCAGTACTACAGTAGTGCTCCTACAGTACTATCGATTAACACCCCTAGATGAGATTGTAAACGAGCGCAAGCCATGCCACTGATGCCACCAGAAAATGTGGAGGGATGCCGCACCTTCATGAGGGGTGGGGGACCGCACACAAACACCATGTGGTCGTCCGAAGGCGCGGGCATGTGCTTGGAGATGTCGGCGGCACCAATGTAGCCCACCTCCCCCTGCGGTTTGCACGGGCGTTGCGGCGGCCGGCAGGCAGCGCATGCAGTGAGAACAATGGCAGCAGCATACTGTGGCAGGGATGTGCAGTCAGGTTTGTGAAATACGCCTTCAACGGAAATTGCAGGGTTGACAAGCCCGTGATGCTGCTGCCGTGGACGTGCCCTCGTACACACAGCAGCCACAGTCGCCCGCACAGTATTGTGCCGTGTGCAGTGTGGCGGCACTACGCCACGTGTGCATGCCAACAGGCCACGGCATTGGCAAGTGCACTTTCACAAGGCCAAAAACGAGCGGAGCACCCAAAAGTTGGCGAGCAACCCACGGCCACACAAAGACAAAGTGACACCGCAGCCGAACGCCCGCACCGCACCTTCCAGCCGGCTTCGCCCTTGTCGACCTTGTAAATGCACTTGAAGCGGGGGTACTTGGCGGCGAGCGTGTCTAGCTCCGCCTTGAGCAGTATGTCCCCTGGCGTAACACACGCACGCAGGCAAGGGGCGGGCCCGGGGGGGTTAGTGCTGCGCGCAGCGCGCATTGGCGAGCAGCGGCAGCAGCAGCCGCAGAAGGAGTGGCGACGGCGGCCGCAGCAGCGGTGGCAGTGCTCAGCAGCAGCAGCAGCAGTGGCAGTGCTCAGCAGCAGCAGTGGCAGAGCTCAGCAGCAGCAACAGCAGCAGCGGCAGCGCTCACCAGCAGCAGCAGCATTTCTTGGCAGCAGAGGCAGCAGTGCTCAGCAGCGCAAAGTCGCCTCCTGCCGCTGCGTGCTTGGCGACGGTCAGCCGCCGCCCGCAAGGCACACCCGAACTGGCACTGGAACGGCGACGCCGCGCGTTCCCAGCATGGCTGCACAGAGGTGTTCCCCCGAAAAGCATGCATGGTTGGTCTGCCCATGAGCATTGTAGCAGCGGCGCCGCACACTCAATCCCAATGGCAGTTACAACTGTGGACAGTTACACCTGTAACTGTATACAGCAAAGTATAACCGTCCAAACGAGCACTGCGGACCCCGACATGCGGCCGTACGGCCACGGCAGGGATGGCAGTTACCAATGTTTTATACTTCTTGAAGTAATGTGTGGCAGTTACACATGTAACTGTGGGTGTCGAGGACGGCAGAGCTGCAGCCTACGCACACGTATCAGCATCATTATTTTGTATTATGATAAATGACCGCCCACGTGAGCGTTGCTGGCCCCGATGTACGGTGCCTACGGCGAGCTGCACACGCGCGCCTGCATAAATCTACGCTGCCACTGAGCATGTGCCCCTTGCATGTGCTGCTGGTTAGCTGGCAGGCCGCGTTTGCCCGCCCAAACTCGGCCCGCGGGCCTGAGCACCGATACTTTTGTGGAAAAGGAGGGGAGCAAAAAGAGTGATAGTCTCTCGGGAGGTCTGCTGTGCTTCTACTACTGTGGTATAGTTATACTTGTATGCTTTCGAAGTCTACAGTCCGCACGAGCTGCGTTATAGCGCCTGCGGCAGCTCCACATGTACACTCAGAGTTGAGGGGGGGGCACTTGAGAACCAAATTCATGTGCTACTTCAAATTGAAGTACGCCTGAACCACATTCATGTGCTACTTCAAACTGTAGATGGCGCTTTTCGGGTTTCATCATATCACCATCTGCATTTGTGACATTGCTCTACATGGTGTACTTCTGAAGTACTCCAAAAAATATGGTCTGCATATGAGTTGGAGTGCATGCGGCAGGTGCTGGCGTGCGCACCTGGCGAGCGGGACCCGTACAGCAGCGTGATTATGGTGGTGTCCCCGGGTGACTCCAGCAGCTCGCGGATGCACTGGTACCTGTGTGTGCGTGTGTGTGTGTGTGTGTGTGTGTGCGGGGCGGGGGGGCGGTACAGTGCACAGGTGTGCACCCATTGCGAGGGGAAATCGAAAATGAGTACAGTGCACTCGCGATTTAGTGCGGGGTAGTGTCACCCTGCTAGCACCCCGCACAAAAGCAAGACCCGCACTACATCGAAAAGGGCATTGTGTATCGTTTATATAGAATCATGTGCGTTTGTATAGAATCATGTTGTCTTTGGCAGGTCTCTGGACCCCGCACAAAACACATACCGCACTAAATCAAAGTGAACTAAATCGCGAGTGCACTGTACAACTTCAGGAGGTATAATCGGACTGTAGTCCACCACTAGTGCGGTGCAACAACTCGCTGGGCTTACAGTAGAGTGCATACTGCTGAGCATTGCTGTCCTGTTGGCTTGCAACAGGGGACAGCATTGTTGATCATGCTCTCTCCAGTCACGCACACCATATGCACAGCATTTTCCACACCCTGAGCGGAGTTTGATGAAAGTACGATAATGCAACACAATGGGAACCGCGGCAGGTCATAACGGCATGACCGCTTACAATTCCACTTGACGCATTCTGCACTGTCGGCACGTGCCGCTGCGCGGTGTCAACATTGGAGCATGCCCGGCTGCGCGCGCACTAATTTCGCAGCTTCAGTGAGAGGTGTTGGGTTTTTGCAAAGCCAGGCGGCAGCGAAGACCTCTCTTCTCACATTGGCGTGATGCCTGTGCCACCCGCAATCATGCCGATGCATTTCTTCATGTTGGGCGTGACCTTGACCTGCAGCGCAGCAAACGGGAAAGCGCACAGAGCGGCAGCAGCGGCGGCAGGCAGGCCCGCACCACCAGGGGGTTGGGGTGTCAGCCACCGCTTCCCACCAGTCATGCATACTAGCCTACGCAGGGCCAAAGGAAAGCACCCATTGACACTGCCAGCGGACTGTCTCACTTAACGAGACATGTGCTGCGGCTGCAAGGCACGCGCTGCGGCGCCGCCGGCCCCACACACCACAGTTGCTGCCAGAGCATCTCTACCGCCGCCACAGCCGCCGCCGCCACAACAGGTCGCCTCCTTTTTTATCCCCACGCGCACACCCGTCATCTCAAACACTCCTCATGCCGCCGCTCCTCTCCGCCAGCTGCTCCAAGCCCACCCGCGCAACGTTCCCAGTTCCTCAGAACGCTGTCAGAAGGTGCCGCGCCCCTGGGAACTTTCCTTGGGGAAAGGTCCCTTGACCTTGACGGCGTCGCCCGGGCGCAGCGAGTGCATGTAGCTGGACACAACCCCCTCAGGGTAGGCCTTTATGACGAGGTCGAAGTGCCCCAGCTCCTTGTTGAGGGTGGTGGGCGTGTAGGGGCGAATCGCGGGCTTGCCGTCCTTGCCTGGGCCCATGACCAGCAGGCAGGACGCCGTGGCGAGGCCCGTCTCTGCGGCGGCGGCGCCAGACAATGACGGCAGGCACGGCTTTAAAACATCGAAGTGCTGTTTGTGGTGGCAGTGCGCGGTGTGGCAGGCATGCTCTGAGCGACTGCAAGAGGCTTTGAGGCACAGGGGCTTGCCGTCCTTGCCGGCGCATGCAGGACGCCGTGGCAAGGCCCGTCTCTGCGGCGGCGGACAAGCGGACAGAAAGTCATGGCAGGCACGGCTTTGTAACATAAAAGGGCTGTTTGAAGTTGAAGCTACGGTGGCAGCGCGCATTGCAGCAGTCGTGCTGTGAAGCGGAGCCAAGAGGCTTGAGACATGGGGGCACGCTGCCCTTGCCGGGGGCCCCCGATATCACCAGCAGGCAGGGCGCCAGGCCAGGCAGGGCAGCGGCGGCGCGCCAGTGAAAATGTACTGCCGTGGCATGGCAGGCATGAGGGCTTTGCTGTATCGGCGTTGACGTTTTGGGAGTGGGTAAGGTGGCACTGCGCGCTGGTGGCAGTGCTCGGTGTAGCAGGCGCGACCAGCACCATTACCAACAAGCTTGCAAGACAAATAAGACAAACGTAACTCCTGTATCAGGTATCGGAGAGGAGGTATCGGGGGCAGTGGGCTGCGCTGCTTGTGTGCTGGGCTTGGCGCGAGGTAGTTTGTGTTCAGTGCAGCAGTGGTTGAGATGCAGCCATCACCTCGAGATTGTGACCGTAAGCACTTGAGTAGCATGTTTTAGCCTAGTAGGTAGGCAATAGGACATGTGAATGAGGTTGCCGTTGTCAGTACCAATGAGAAAAAAACACTTGACAGCATTTGTCCCAGCCGAAATCGTGTGTGCCACCAGTCCAATCCCTTGGGTTCTGTGACAACCTGTGTCTCACCGTGCTGGGGTGTGGGCAGCTTGATAGTGAACCTCTTTGTGTCGTGGGACAGAGTCTTAATGTCGCTCACGGGGAACTCTCGCCACTCCTTCGGGCTCAAAGCCTATTTGCAGGAGCAGGAGCAGTGTAGGGGTTGAGTGCAGCAGTGGCGGTGGCAGGGGTTGCGCGCAGGTAGGTGCCGACGAGCCAAAAGTGCTGGATAGTGTTGCCGACACACTGCTGCAACAACAAGTTGCAGTAGCGGATGTTTGAGCCGCACCCTGTGCCACGCACACAGTCACAGCGCAAACATGGCGCTGGCAGCATTGCATGGCAGGCAAAAGGCGTGCCACCAGCAGTGGGTTGCACGAACTGCGAGCGGGGTGTGAGGTGTGCACAGCAGGCGCGCGTCTCACAGTCGTAGGTCACCTGGAGCGAGCTGGAGCTTGAGGCAGCTGCGCACTGCTGAGAGGCAAAGGCAGCGGTGGCGAGGGTAGTCAGGCCGATGCAGGCCCTGGCCCGGTGCGACATCACCGTGCGAAGCATGGCTGCTGCTCCGGAGGAGGATCCTGCGTCTTGCACAAGTTTGGTGTGTCTGCTGTGATCACTGATCATGACGATCCTGACGAGACGCGGGGCGCAATGGGGGCGCAAAACTTGGGCGCAAGCCCGGCGCAAAGCTTGGACAGCGATGGCAGACATGTACACACAAGAAGGCGGCGGGCCGGGAAGTGGACCAAGAGCGAGCAGCAGCAGTGGGCGCCCACTGCTGCTGGAGGGCGTGTACTGATGGAGGTGCTATTTTCGGGGCTGAGGCGCTCCTGCTGCGCCGTGTTGAGACAGGAATCGGCACTGCTGAGTCGCGATGGAGGTCAGTCACCCACTCGCACAAGCTGCACTTCGGCAGTCGATGGAATGCAGCACACCACCAACATGCCTCTTTTCCGTACTATATATACTGAATCTGCCTCGCTATCTACTTTCCCGGCCCGCTCTCAAAGTTGCTGCCTGGCGCTGCTCGCTGCCACCACCGCTGCTGCATCGCAACAACCCCCCTCACTGCTCACCCTAGTTGAGACACAAACCGGCATGCCTGTCGCTGCCGCTGCCACCCGCCTGCCGCCGCCAACCCAGGCGTCAGGCACGCCACCAAGAAGGCGGGGGGCAGCTCCTGCAACGGCAGGGACTCCATAGGCCGCCGCCTGGGGCTCAAAAAGTTCGGGGGGGAGGCCGTCATAGCGGGCAACATCATCATCCGGCAGCGGGGGAAGAAGTACCACGGGGGGGCCAACGTGGGCATGGGCAGGGACCACACCCTCTACGCCATGACCGAGGGGCGCGTGCGCTTCGACTTCAACAAGGCCACCAAGAAGCAGGTGGTCAGCGTGGAGTCGGAGGAGACCTGGCTGCAGCGCTGCAGGGAGGCCTGGGCGGCGGGGGTGGCGCGGCGGGAGGCGGCGGCCGCGCTGCGGCTGCAGCGCATCGCGGAGGGGTGGGAGAAGGCCACGCCATAGGCGTGGGCCAAAGCTGCTGCGTTATTGCTGGACAGGGGACGGCCCGCCTATGTGCGCGCCCACCGCAGCAGCGGGCGGGTGTGACGTCGCTGCTGTGGCGGGGAGCAGCTAAAGGTGGGCCTGTACTGTAGTCAGTGTGCTAGGGCAAGGTGTGCGCTACCAAATGTACAGAGTCAGTGTGGTGCGTCGGGTGGTTTGAGGGGCGCGGTGCGTCTTTGTCTCTTCCTGTTGCTAGTCTTGTGCCTGCTGCTGCTGACTTTTTCCTGCATGCATCACTGTCGCTGAAGTGTGCAGCCACCGGTGGTGCACAGTGCTCAGCGCTGGGCAGAGCTGGGGCAGGCCCTGTCTTATCGTACTTCCAAGTACGTGATTGTCATACTTGGTAATTATCAATGTGGGGGCGTGGCATACACACATGCGGCCACCAGTGACATATCACTGCCGCCCAGGCGGCAGTGTGGTGACCGTTGGTGGCGGTAGCACAGCACACCATGCGCATGTCTACAATGTGATAGTACTACTACTGTAGTGCCTGGTACTTGCTATTCTCCCCAACTCTCTGGTGTAGTCTGATTAGAATGATAAATGACTGATAATGGCCTGCTCAACTTCACATCAAAGGAATCTTTCCTATGACGACTGTTGTTCCTGCCTCCAAAATTTACAAGTGCAGCGTAGCATGCGCTCACAGGCCATGAGGGCGCGCGCTTGAAGCCTTGATAAATCAATTGCGGCATGGGTACTACTGAAGTATGTTATAGTGGGGCATCAGATGCCAAAGTAGGCACAATATACACACAGCTGCATTAATGCGCCAGCCTGCTTGGCAAGGCTGCACTTCTGTAGGTGCTTCTGAAGTGACATAGTCCAATTGGTCAAGCACTCTACTCCAGCACGCTGCAGCAGAGGTGCCAACAAGGGACGCGCTCTGTTGGTGCGCAATGCTGACCAGCAGCAGGCTGCTGCAAATGCTGCAGCGGCCAGTCCTGTACCGGGTGCAGCAGCCCAATAAGCTCTGCTGTGAAAGCAACAGGTGCGCATAGGTGTGGTGTAGCCTGTCGCCTGCAGGGATGCCCAGGTTTGCATGTGCGTTAGGTCCTTTAACATGCAGTCACTTGTAGTGACACGCCTCATTTGCAACTTAATCAGCTGGTGCCTGTGTACACTGCTGTCCCACACTCTGGAACGGATTGCGTGCCCGCCATGCGGCCTCCTGCAGTACATCACACCAACGGAGCAGAGTCACAAGAGTCGCAGTGCATTTGCCATGCAAGCGGGCCCGGCAGGAGCTTGTGGGCACAGGTATCTTGTTCGCGCCAGCCTGCTCTAGCCAAGTAGCACCTTGACATGGGGAGGTGTGTGTTGAGCGGCACAGGGCCAGTTCGCAGTGTCGCGCCCCAGCGGTGGCGGCTGATGAACACGTCCTCCGTACACAGTGCCGCAAGGTGTGGTGCCGGCATGGCCCTAGACTCGTGTGGCGCTACAGTGCGGGGGCACGCCGTGCCGTGTACGGTACGGACATGTGATGGCGTGGGCTTCGCAACTTGTTAAGCCCTTTCAAATCGACATGACGCGAAGTGGTGGTCGCGTAGGCGCCGACAGACGGTGAATGACTGGCACTGTGCCTCGAATCGTCTCAGGTTTACTTACTTCAGTAGACTGGGCATGGTCGCTCATTGGCGGCGGGTTGGCAAGGCCATGGCCGGCATTCAGCCGACACGGCAATGTCCCTTGTCCCTTGTTGTGGGAGCCAGAAAAGCCACACATGATTGATTACCGCTGTGCCTGATCGCAGTTGCAGTCCAAGCTTGAAGCGGTACAGCAGTTGGCAGGCGCCGCATATTGCTTCACTTGCAGCTTGCAGCGGTTGTTGACAGGTGCCGGGAGTTGCTTCACGTACCAGGCTCCTTAGGCTTACCTGTACCATGGCGCCAAGGATGGCATGCGCACCGCGACTTGAGAACGCGACGTAATGTCATGTGACCGGTGCGTGCCGTTGCCACCATCAACGCGTACTCGAAGATGATACTTCACATGACATGACAACTGTCCTGTGTAGTGCCGATACAAAAATGCTGTTGTTGCCGCCCGCACCCTGTGCGCACAGCTGCACCAGGCCGGGTCCACAGTCCGCAGGGCCAGCGCCAGCTCGTGCTGATGATGAGAGCGCAGGGGCGGGGGCTCTAAAGTTGGGCCTAGTGCCGGGCAGCACAGCGGCGGAAGTGGCTGAAAAAAGAGGGGTTGGCTAGCGCTACCACCTGCCGCCGCTTCATGCCTGTGTCGCCGGCACCCGCAGCTGCACTCTCTGGTGTGCGACTGTGGCGACTGTTTCTGTTCTGTTCTGCAGATCTGTGTGTTGGCCGTTTCGTGTAACCGCCAGGGTTGGCGAGGAAAACACCGCTTAGGGGGCACACACAAGGCTCTCTCACCTGTGTGCCTCCGAAAAAGTACGAGCAAACGAGGCGACAGCACACCATCTCTGCCGCTACCGCCAGACAGCCACCACAGGACACCCGCGCCCACCCGGCTTCCCCGTCACCGTTCCCTGCGCGATCGCGACACAGTCACACCGCCCCACGATGAGCGCCAAGGTGGGATCGGAGGGCGGCGGAGGAGGCGGCAGCACCTTCTGTAAGGTGTTGTCAGTTGTGGGCATCATCCTCCTGGCAGGGGCTGCCGGTGCGGCCATCGCTCTGGTGAGACGCCCACCGCCCCGGCGCAGCACACACACCGCCACCCGTGAACCCGGCATTTTAGTTTTCTTGCTCTTTATGTACGGTGCGATGTGGCGCGCGCGTGTGTGTGTTGACGCCACCACATGGTCCCACTAGGCGCGGGTGATGCTCTTGTTACTACACGCACACGCTTAGCGGGGAGACCCGTTCGTCATAGCGAGGGGCTGGCGCACCACCACCACCACCACCACCGCTTGCCACCCCCCCCCACTCGCCTCCAAAGTCCGCGCTCGGCTGCACGCCCAGGTGGCGGCGTGCAGGGTGCTCTCTGCAGTGCGCGCGAGCTCTATCCTAACTTGCAACGCGTGGCGGTTGCACGCAGCAGCAGTGCTCAGCAGGCCTGGCTGGCCCTGGCGCGCCTCTCTCTCTGCTGCCGCCTCGGCATGTCGGCATTTTCCCAGCCCTGCACACTCGTGCGGCTCACGCGCGCGCTGCACACAGGCTCTGGTGCTGCCGTAGGCTCTGCTGTGGCCGTCCTGTGGCAGGTCTTGCCCCACGCCGACATGCGAAACGCTACCTTCAGCAACAGCCGAGCGGCAGTGGCGCCACATCACGCTGCGGCGACTATCGCCCCTACACACGAACGAACGCAACTTTCGGTTGGTGTCTATGCTGCCAGCTCCTGCCCCCCTCTCGCCCCCCACCATCTCACCCACTCTTCCTGACTCTTGACGCCGCCACCCCTCCTTGACGCGACCCCCACGAAACCCTCGCAGGCCGTCGTCTACGGCGGGGACTTCGACAACTCCGGCGGCGATACCGTCGTGCTGGCGCGCGGCGACGCCATCCAGAGCTGCGAGGCGAGCGACGCCCACGTGTGGACGTACAACACGGACTGCACGGGCAAGGACGGCGAGATGGCGCCGCCGACCATGTGGGGGGCCACCACGGACAATGAGGCGTGCTCCGCGGGGTTGAAGCAGTCACCCATCAACATTGCCACGTCCGACGTGCAGGCCGGGTGCGCCGCGGGCAGCTTCACGACGTTCGCGTTCGACAGCGGCGCGTGCAAGTACGGCCAGCTGGAGATTGCGCCCAGCGTGAAGAACTGGGAGATCAAGTTTGAGGAGCCGCTGTGCGGGACGGCGCAGCCCTTCATCACGGTACAGCACATACCGCATAATGCTTCGAAGTATTTATGTATATTCCGGACACTGATAGCTGCTGTGCTGTTGCACTTGCTGGCCCGCCCCCCTGTGTGCACGCCGTGTCGGGCTTTGCTGGCTGCAGTCGCTGGCCGTTGTGCCTACTCCACCAGCCGATGCATGTGTGGTTGTTTGAGAGGTGGTATGTGGGAGCGCAGGGCTGCTGCCGAGACAGTCTCTCTTCGTTGCCCTCGTTGTTTGCGGTGTCCCTTGCCTGCAGATGGCATGTGCGGTGCTCAGCACATGCCCGGCTGCTGAGCAGAGCCTTTGCACGCCCGCTTGCACATGCTGCCGAATCTCCCAATGCGTGGCAGCTGCAGGCAGCTGCATTCCGGTTTGTGCATACATCCTTATCTCCAAACTTGTGGCAACTGCAAGCGGCTGTGGCGCCTTGAGGCGCAGCAACGCGCCACAGCACAGTCACAGCACACGAAGGCGCACACTTGGCCGCGTTGCACCTGAGCGCGCCCCACCAACGCACCGCTGTGTACCCTGTGTGTGCCGTCGCATTTCCTGCAGGTCGATGGGGACGACTACATGCTCTTGCAGGTGAGACTGCCACGCTCGCACACGCACAACTGCACATTTTTTTCAGGTCTACATGTACAGAGCAATATAACTCTCATGGTTGTATGTAGCTTTAACCTGCCTATTGTGCGCTTCAACACCGTGACGGACGTCAGCAATCATGGCGTGTGCCGCGCCCGGCGCACCAAGTTTTTGCATGGCGCGGCTGTGAGTGGCGAGGGATCGCTGCTGCTGCCACTATGCATACTGGTGGGCGCCCACCAACCAAAGTCGCACTCCGCTTCTTGTTTGGTGCAAAGAGTCATACTACAAGCCAGGCGTTGTGCAGACTGTTCGCTGCATTGGCACATGCCACATGTGGGCATGAGGTGGGGACTCCAGACGGCGGCAAATCCTATGGCGGGCCGGCCTGCCCACTCGGACGCCCCGCTCGCCTCTCGTTGTGGTCCGGTGGTGGTGGCTGCTCCCGAGGTGGTGGCTCCCCAGTGTAGTGGTGTGTGCGACAAAGTGCATGGATGCGTCACGAGCGTCACCATCTGTGCGCACGCACCACCTGGCCAGACCCTCATATCCGCCACAAAGAAAAAGTACCTGGGCTTCATGAAGTAAAACATTGCCACCCTCGCGTGCCATTGTTCGAAACAGTGCCGCGAGCCCACGACACGGCACCAGCGGCGCGCCACACCATGCAAGAACACTGCTGCTGCTGCTGTTTGACTCCAGCTGGTACTGCGCAAGCGCGCACACGCCAGCTCTGCCTGCACTGTACGCAGCCCACAAACGCCAGGGAACTTCACACCTGCACAATACCAGAGATGGGGCACACTAACAGTTGTGCCACACCGCTCCTCCAAACTTCGCCCCCCCTCTGCAGTTCCACTTCCACTCCGTGTCGGAACACACGGTGGGCGGCGGGTACTACGATGGCGAGCTGCATATGGTGCACAAGAACGAGGACAACGGCAAGTACATTGTCATTGGCATCTTCATGCAGGCCAACGCAGACCTGCGGGACAACCAGGAGGTGAGCGGCGCGGGCGCGCGGCGGGTGGCTCAGGGCGTGTAAATGCGCTTGGCATACTTCAGAAGTACTGTGAAGTACATTGTTGTAGTTTTATAAACGCGCACTTGGGGGCGTGCAAGAGACCCATGACATGTATGCCAGCGCGCTCACTGGTGGCCAAGGCACTAGGCAAATGCATGGCAAAGTATGGGCACGGAACAAGGAAAAGGCCAGCAGGTGCCAGCAGGCTACCTAGGGCTCGATTTGCCAGGGCATTGTACCGTTAGTGCTGTACAAAGTGGCGGCATGTTCATACTCCCTTGTGACCTGCGCCACCACCAGGAGGTGAGCCGGTGCAGCGCGGCGGCGCTGTGGGTGGCTCAGGGCGTGCAACGCACTTTGTGGTGCATTGTTGTAGCACAGAGCGATGGCGTAATAGGCTACGCCGTACAACCCGATTTTTGGCGAAGCGCAGTGGGAGGGTCAGGGGGCCTGTGACGCACTTTGTGGCACATTGTTGCACCGTGGTAGTACAAAGTGAGGCGTATTTGTACGCCTCACGATCCGATGTACGGCGTGGGTGGCAGTTGTACATGCATGTGTGCGCATGAGTGCCTTGTATGCGGTGCACATGTGCTGCAGCACAATGTACTATGAAGTGACCATGACAAAATTATACACGGTAACAAAATGACAGCGTATCTGTACGTCCAACAACGCGGTGTAGGGCGCATGTGAGTGCGTGCATACATATATAGACGTGTGTGTTCATATGACTGCGTTATACACTGTATACACATACAGCAGTAGCGCATGGTGCGGCGCATAAACAAAGAACCACATGCAGTGTCCCATGCAGTACTTTCATTGAACGCCGCTTAGGGCGTGGAAAGCCCTTAGCACACGGTGCGCACGTGACCAGACAAAGGATGACCAGACACGCTGTTGCAAGCAAACAGGCTGGCAATGCTCAGCACAATGTGTATACTCTAAGGAAAGCCTAGCGTAATGCCAGGGAACTACTCTAACGGGTCACAGCTCCATGTCCCAGGGGACCTGCTCCCACCCCCCTAACACCATGCTCCCCCCACACACCAGGGAGCGTCATGTACTCCATGACACGTGCTGACAGTGCCATCTGGTGCGCCGCTGACAGGGCTGAGCGTATGCGCGACAGCTCAATGCCCTTCAGCGCCAGGGGCCGCGCCGCCCCGGGCACCGCCTCCCGTGTCGCGTACTCCGTCGCCACCATGCAGTACACATCAGCGGTGCACACGAGGACAGGCTGTGGCGTGCGCTTCTCTGCGCAGTTGTGGATGGCGCGCCTGGTGCCCTAACCTGTGTGGGCGGCGCCGTTGAGGTGTTTGGGCAGGCGAAATGGATGCAACTGGCTAACACTTGACTTGCAGAAATGCTTCGGCCACCTAACAGAAATGCTTCCGCCACTGCCACCGCCGCGGCCGAAACTGCCGTAACCGCCTCTCCGCTGAGCAGGGCAAATGGATCCAACTGGCTAACAGTTGACTCGCAGAAATGCTTCCGCCACCCAACACAAATGCTTCCGCCACCGCTGCCGCCGCCTTTGGCTGCTGAGCAGGTGGAGAACTACTGGGCACGCCTCGCGATCGCGGCGGACAAGCTTGAGGCGGGCAGCACGTCGGAGGCCGCCAACGAGGCCACCAAGGGCACAGAGGCGGAGGCGGAGCTGGGCGTGCAGGACCAGACCGCAATTGCGAGCGACAACGACGTCGCAAATGCGTATGCCATGCTGCCCGCAGGCCGCAAATACTACACGTACTCCGGGTCGCTGACGACGCCGCCGTGCTCCGAGGTCGTCACGTGAGTTGCGCCACTGGGTTGAAGTAGAAGTTGAAGTTGGAGTTGGTGTGTGTGGACACTTTTGCGGGTGACAAGGACGTGGCGAATGCGTACGCCATGATGCCCGCGGGCCGCAAGTACTACACGTACGCGGGGTCGCTGACGCCGCCGCCGTGCTCCGAGTGTCGTCACGTCAGTGCGCTGCGCCACTGGGGTTGAAGTTGAAGTTGTAGTTGAAGTAGGTGCATGCATGCACACATGTATGTGAAGGTTGCGACGTGAGCGCGCACACTGGTCTTGAAGTTGTAGTTGAAGTAGGCTCGGGAGAGACGGGGGGTCATGCGCGCGCCGGCCTGCGCCTCTGCAATGGCCGCCGAAGTCGCCGCGTGAGTGCTGCACCCTGGGCTGCAAGTTTGTGTAGTAATGCAGAGAAAGGGGGCCATGTGTGCACCAGCACAAACCATGAGCAGCCGAAACAGACAAGAGCCAAACCCAGCGCGGGCGGCTGGGCCGACATTAGCGGGTAGGGTGTGCTCAGCAGTGAAACACATTTGTTTGCATCAAGGGTGAGAGCGGCCGGGGGCACTTGAAGTTTGTGTATTAGTTATAGACTTGAAGATGAAGTGATGTGGGGCCGTGTGCATACCGAATGCGCCCCTGTGGCGGCAGAGTGGTATGGGAGGGAGGGGCAGGTGGCGACCGGCACGTGGCGCGCCAGTGTGAGCCACCTCCCTGCCACAGCACGTTACGGCAACTGTGAAGAATACAGTGCCCGTTTCAAGGTGAAGTTGAAGCATGTTCATGGGGCGTACGTGCGGCGGTGCAGTGGCCGAAGGGGGCGGGGCTAGACCACCGCCATGGCACGCGAATGCACTGCGCTCGCTCTAAATGACCGCCCGTGGTATGCCACCTCGCCTAGGGCACATTTCGCGCGTGCAAAAGAAGCAATGTGGTGTGTGGGCGCCGCATGCTACAAGTGGCACGCCCTCAACCCCCCCCCCCACCCAGTCCTGCCACTGCCGCTGCTGCTGGCTCACCACCCCGAGTCACCCCCCCCTCCCCCCCCCCGTGCCGCTGAGCAGGTGGGTGGTGATGGCGGAGCCCGTCCTGGTGAGCGCGGACCAGATTGCCCTCTTCCGCGACTCAATGTCGCGTGCGCACGGCTCCCTCGTGGACCAGAGCGGCTCCAACGCTCGCCCCACGCAGCCCCTCAATGGCCGCGACCTCTCCGAGTGCGAGCTGCCATGAGCCCCCCCAGTAGGGGCCGTGCGCCTTGGTGTGCGGCAGCGGCGGCAGCAGCAGTGACGGCCGCGACCAGTGCAGCTGTCAGTGGCACGGGGTGAGCCTCCGTGCTCGTCCCTGCCCCCCCCCTCCGGGTGGGAGGAGAGGGGACGTGCTCAGCAGCAGAGCCGCCAAAGCAGGCTGCTGCTCAGCCGGGCGCCATGCGCACTGGCGCGGCGGCGGCACTGCTGCAGTTGCTCAGACGTTGCGCGGTGGCGCACCCGCACGCCGCGTCGTGGTTCCGTTTTCCCATCCCAAGCGCTCCCGAAAATCCGCGCGCCCCCAGGTCATCACTCCCGGCCTGTGCATGCATTTGTCTCTTATTTGTAATACATGTCATGCTAGTGTCTAAGTGATGTCACCGTGGGGCGCCGGGCAGAGAGCGGCGACTGAGCGGTGCGCGGGCGGGTGTGGTGGCAGGTGTGCGGCAACGCACATGCCGCTCTGGCTTCACATCATGAAGCCAACGCCCCGCAAGCGCCACTGCTCGCTCTCCGCGCAGCAACGCACCACTGTGGTGCCTCTGCCGCTCCCGGAAAACAAGCCGTGCCGCCCGTCAGACGTCTAGAGTTGTAGGCCGTGAGCCGCGCAGCTTTCGGAGTTTGCCGAATGGAGCACATGAAAAACACAATGTTCAGTCTGGAAACGGCACAGGCTCTCTTGCCCCCTGCTGTTGGCGCTGATTGCTGCATTTGCCGTGGCATCGCACAGCGCGTAATGCATTGGTTACAGTCTCTACAGCAGTACGACGCTCCGAACACAAAGTGGTGCGCTCACAGGCAGCGCTGCAGCACCCCGCCCACACGGACGCGCAACCTCGTGACAAAATCTCGGCTCGTATGGGATGCACTGCTGCACTTCCACTAACGCAGTTGCATGCATTCGATTGCACTGCATCAATGGTGCTGCAGCTGCAAGGCGCGCAAGCTGTCGGCAGCCGCCCTACTGCGCTTGCGCCAGTACACGGCACAACAGTCCACAAGAGGTGTGTGAACGTGTAAATAAACACAACGTGTGTAACAGGTACAGTGCTGCGGCGCAGGCACATAACGAACAGCAGAAACGCTGCCAAATAAAATGCTTGGAAGCGTGACCAGGAGCCACCGCGGCAATGATATACTACTGTAGTAATTCACTCCTCAAAAGGGGTCGTCCCTAACCCTGCAGCACTACATCCGCA
This sequence comes from Ophiocytium majus, assembly GCA_032358315.1. NCBI lineage: Eukaryota > Xanthophyceae > Mischococcales > Ophiocytiaceae > Ophiocytium > Ophiocytium majus. The sequence continues at coordinate 21,467 of JAULBY010076871.1, forward strand.
GTGCCGCTGTACCGGGCCCCACCCAACACTGTGCGGCCCCTCCAAGCCAACGCGGCAGTCACCAAGAGGCGAGCTGCAGCGGCGGTGCAGCTCTGACCACGCCCCCTGCTGGCCCGCACCCGCCCACGCAAGCCAGCTCAGCAGAAGAGTCTTCTGCTGCTGTGCGGAAAGAGTTCACCTATGCAAGTCGATGCTGCGCTCACCAGGCACCCTCCAACGCCGTGAAGAGGCACGGCTGCGCCCGCCTATCGCCTGGCGGCTCACAGCGCTGCGCCGCCTTCTGTGCGCACGCGGCACCAGCGCTGCACAGGCTCGCTGCAGCTGTTGCTGCAGCCGCCCGCCGAGACACTGCGTGCAGTGGCGGCGGCAGACCTGGCCCAGCTATACACAACATGCACACGACACGGGGTGCAAGTGGGTGTGCTATGAGGTACCCACGGTTGCCTTGGATCGGTCCACGCCACCGCTGTGTGGCGCCGCCGCCAACTCTGAGCCGCCGTGTTGCGCCGCCGCCGCCGCCGCTGCCGCTGGCGCCTCTGCTCCCCTGCGCCGCCGCCGCCGTGACAGAGGCGCAATGACGCGTCGCTGGCACAGTGTGCGCATGCGCAGCACGGCGCCGCGCATGACGTTCCGCCACCACAGCGCCGCCGCGTGGACGATTGCCATGTGGCTGGCCCACATCAGCAGCAGCGTCAGCGCGAGCGGCAGCGGGCGTGCTAGTGGGGATGGCGGTGAGTTCTGGGCGGCTTCTGATTGGCGTGTCGCCAGGAAGAGGTGCCACCAGTGGGGGTGGTCCCGCACCAGCTGGGGCAGTGGCCACGTGGTCTCATCGTCGCTGCTGCTGGTGGTGGCGGTCTTGGAGGTGGTGCGGCGGTGGCGTTGAAGGTGAAGGCCCTGGAGGGGCTGTCGCTGACGCTGGTGAGGGAGTTGTTGACGCTGCCGCTGCCGCTGCTGCGTGTGCCGCGGCTTTTGGCGCTGCTGCTGCTTTTGTGCCTGCTGCTGCTGCTGCCTCTCAGCCCTGTGCAGGGCGATGCTGGTAGGGGAGGCGCCAAAGGCAGGCTGCAACAGACACATACCACAGCAATGCGACAGAGCATCACAGAAAACACACGTGTGAGACAACAGGCGCAGGCCAAAGAAAAGGCGCCAACCGGCTCATCAAAAATCAACGACTTCGTTTGCTTTTCTTTGCGTACCTGTCGTGACGAGGCCTGACGCTCGTTCGCCAGCACCAGAGAGACTAGCACCACTGCGGCCACCACCGCCCGTTGCAGCAGCCGACGTCTCAACATCATCGTGTGCCTGTGCTGTGTGATCACAACCATTTGAAAGAACGGCGAGTAACTCTGTTCCGTTCTCGAGTTCTTACCTGGCTCACCTGGGAACGGGGGAGGCGAATTCTTCACTTCACACCAACAGCAGCCAAAGTGTGCGGAGATAAGCAGGCTGACACGGAGGGGCGCACGCAGCGGCAGAGGCAGCCATGAACAGCACCTCCTCCTTCAAGCAGGAGCATCCATTTGGTGAGAGTCTCGCCAACAGCGCCTCCCGCCACATCCTTGAAGCTGTTGCGCACGGTGCTTTTGCCAGCCAGTGTGTGTGTAAGCTCAACCATGGCTGCCACTGTCTCTACTGCCTCGCGCTGCGCAGAGAAGCGGAAGGCGGAAGCGGAGCGCATCCGCGCCAAGTACCCTGACCGGATTCCGGTGAGAGAGGCAGCTGTCCCGCCCTTGCTGGTGCCAAGACACAGGTTGACACGTGTGTTTGCACGCGTTCGTTGAGCAACACCAGCACCTCGCTCACAATGGCCCGACTCACGCTGCCCACTACCGCCGCGCCGCCCGCGCTGTGCGCAGGTGATCTGCGAGAAGGCAGACAAGTCAGACATTCCGGACATCGACAAGAAAAAGTACTTGGTGCGTTTGGCTGGCGCTTGACTGCTGCGATTGCTCCTCGCCTGCTGCTGCAGCAGCTGCAACACGCACCATCTGTCTGCTGCCGCCCCTACTGCCGCCACACCGCCTTCGCTCGCGTCATCCGTTTCCGAACCCTTGCTTCCCTACTGCGCTCAGCTGCTCACTCTAGGCTCTGCGTCCGCACTGCGCTGTTGCTGGCAGGTACCTGCGGATTTGACGGTGGGACAGTTCATCTACGTGATCCGCAAGCGCGTCAAGTTGGACCCCGACAAGGCCATCTTCATCTTCATCAAAGACACCATCCCCCAGACCAGGTGCGTGACCGGCTTCGCGTGCACTAGCGGCAGGAGCATGTTCACTTTAGCATACGCCCTGTGATGTGTCTAGGCGGCGGTAGGGGTGCCAGCTGCCCACTCGGCCATCTTCAACTTCGCCGATGACTCTCCAGTACACGTCATCACGCGTGCGCCTGCACCCATCCTTTAAACTATGGCTTACTGCAATGGTTTCTGCATCAACAGGCATTGCACCACTTCGCGCTTCCACCTCGACCATCCATAAGCCGCACCACTGCTAGTGAAAACCGCCACTGTTACTGTTCAACTAATGTCTGATCGACGGGGCTGGCACCTTCATCAGGCCCTCTGGCTGCGGCAATCAGCCGCATGCTCTGCTCTCCAGCGTTCCCTGAGCTGTGCACAACACCGCTGCTGCACTTGACAATGCCACTTTCCTGTACACACACCTGAGCGCGGACTCAGCACCAGCCAGCGTAATGCGCGCCGGTAGCGCCACAAGTTAGCTGGGCCAATTCGTGCCACCATTGCTGGCACATGCCATTTATTCTACCGCCCCCACGATGGGTTGAAAACCGGTGCCCGCACCTTGCTGGACTAGCTGCTTGTCATTTTTTTTTTTCGCCCATCGGTCTGAATCTTGGACGGTGTTTTCCCGCCGCCCCCCCCCCTTTGTTACCCCACTGACGGTGCCCAACAGCGCTCTGATGAGCCAGATCTACGCAGACAAGGCGGACGAGGACATGTTCTTGTACGTCAAGTACTCATCGGAGGGCACCTTCGGATAGGCGCGGCAGCGGCGGGCGCGCAGCGATTTCACCTCTGTGTGCGCGTGCGATGGCTGGGGCGCGCGGGCGCCGGGGGGGGGGGGGGGGGGGGGACGAGCGCTCGTGTGCGGGTGAGTTTGTTAGGGTGCTTGACACGCTGTTGGCTGGCATACTGGTGTTGCTGAGTCATACAGTAGCGGTATGTCACGTAATGGTGGAGGTGGCAAAGAGTCCATCTCGACCACACAAAGTTGCCGGCTGACTTGGTTCACAGCACTGGGAGGCGTGCACGTCTGAGCAGCCACTGCAATGTGGTACCTCAGGACCACACATGCCATTTGAGCACCGCCACTTGGTCGCGCCCCACGCTCTCTGCACGCCGTGTGCATATGCAGCATAGAGTGGTTGCGCACCAGCAGCCCGGGGGCCGCCCAACCCACCCATCCTGCCCGAGCTGCGGTGCCTAAGCTATTGTGTGGTACATGTGGCCACCCCCAGGTGCATACATGTACTTCAAAAGTAGTTTGAGTATATAGTAGGGCAGGCTGTGTGTACGCATCTCTAGTATGTATACCAGTAGAGTGACTGTTGGTGCCTGCCGCTAACCCATGCTGTCATTTCGCTGTGTGCTGTCGCCGCAGCTGTGGCACTCTGCAAATGCGGTGGCGCGGCGGTGCCCTTCCGCGAGGCGCCCCTGCTGCAGCCCTTCGGCGCCCTGCGCGCAACAACCGTGTACATACGGAGGGACACAGCATGTGGGTGTGGCGGCCACCAGGTGCAGCGGCGGGCGCTGCTCAGTGGAGCGACCTGCTCAGCCAAGTGGTGCTCAGCAACAGAAGTGGTGTGCTGCTCAGCAGCAGCGGTGGCGCGCAGCGGGCGGCGGTTCGTGCGCAGCAGCAGCGGCGGCAGCAATGCCGGCAATGCCCGCCCCCCTTCAACCCAACTTAAAGGCTCCACTACGTGTGCATATGGAGCCTGCGCCTGGGGTGCCAGCGGCTGCATGAGCTGTTGGCATAGCGTGCGAGGCGGGGCCTCTCTACAGTCTACAGTACCCGGGCGCCCTCCATCTAAATAACTCGGGATGGAATATGTACGCAGAGGCGCACAAAGAGACTGTCAGGCCGCATCTGGGACTCGCACTCGCGTTGCTTGCCTGTTTTACGTTTTGCTTGCTTGCTGTAGCTTTGCTTCATTGCTACCTGCTGAAGTGTATGCTGCAGATATGGCGACGTATGACTGCATCAGCCATGGACTGCATCAGCCATGGCTGGCGCATGCTTTTGGTCACCAGGCGTGTCCCACGGCAATAGTGACAATCGATTGCGCGCTGAGTGTGGCGGGCACATCAACGTTGCAGATGTGCACCTTGCGTATTTGAGCTCACGTTGTTGACACATACACCAAATGTGAGGTCGGTTGGCCCAAGTGCACGTGCACACCGTCAGGCGCAGCTGCGAGACCCGCAGTTGCCTTCCACGTTCCGCAACCGTCTGATGCGACATGGGCCCAAAGCTGGTGTCTGTGTGTGGTGGTGCAGTGCTGGTGTGACTGCGCAGTGCCGGGCAGCTGCTGCTGCCGCTGCTGCATGTGAGAAGTGGTTGAGGTCCGGTAACTTTAGCCACTTGAAGGGTTGTTCAATGGACTTCAGCCAGGGAAGCACACATTTAGGATTACACACAGGGTGTGCGTTTTTAGTGTCCAAACACTCTCGAATGACACGAGATCTCATGATCGACAAACTGAGATGGCAATTTAGTGATTAATCGGCCTTCGCAGCAACTTCCATTTGAGACAGCGTCAGTATGTAAGCAGGCCAAAAGATAGTGCCGAGCACAAGCTACTGCTGAGCATACTGGTTGCGACGGTCCACAGCCCGGCACGTCCCATATGCCGGCTGCGAAGGCTCAGCCTAGCTGCAAGCCGGGAGATGAGCCCATCAACGAGCTACGCCACCGAAGCACCATATCATCGGGGCACCCTTGTCTCTCTCTGACGTTTTGTGCATGTGCTGCTGTCTCTGTTTGTGTACACATGATACCGTAGCAGCACCTTGTCTTGATAGCCGCACCTTGTCACATTCATATGGTGAACCCCTTTTTTCCGGCTCGTGCTCCTGCCTGCACCAGCTTGTTTTAGCAAAACATCCATGAGCTACATGCGTAACCAACATCTGTGCCACACGCACCATTGGTGCATAGCATTCTGCTTCACTGTGGTGGCATGGCACTACGGCCACCCACAGCTACGCAATGGCACAGCATGCCACCCGGAGGCACAGTCGGTGCCCGTGGCAATGCCATGCAGAAGCCACAACATCAGAACACAGAAAAGTCGGTGTCTGAGCAAACACTCAGTGCGGCAGCAGCTAGTTAGGTCTCACATGCTATGAAAAATTCCAGAGTCAAAATCACTTACCTCCAGTGCCCAGGGTGCTTCGCCGCTGCTGCAATTCACAAGTCGTAGGTGTACAGTGGATGAGGTTGGTCACCGAGGTTACTGCCGCTGACACTGTACCCATGCATCCGGTACTGAGCCCGTGTCCGCACGACGCCCACACAATAGTGGACCAAAGGCGTGTATGGAGTGCGTCTCTTTACCCTATGAGACCTATGAAGTCTATGAAGCAAGGCGTGTCGTCTCCACCATAAGCCGGGTGAAGGAGACGAGTTGCTGATTCATGTAGCAGCCACTGCACACTGCAGGAAAAAGAGCTGCGTGCGCACTTTGTGCTGCCAAGCAGTGCAACAGTCAGACCATCAGCTGTAACGCACGCCTTCGCGCGTCCCTAACCGACCTGTAGCGGCCACACCGCCGCATCGACGCACGGCTGCAAGCCGCCTCTTGCAGAGCCCACTGCAGCACCTCCAGGTGCGACGTACGATGTGCATGACACCCCTTCGCAGAGCTCTGTGCCAACGAAACCAGTGCAACAGCTGTTAAGGGTGCAGGCATGCTACAGGTAACAGTTTGTCTGCAGCAACCCCCGCCCGGGCACAGGTGGCATGAGGCTGTGCCTGCCTTTTGGCCAGCCTCGTATTGCCTGATAAACGCATCTGAATGAATGCAGATCTGCTCGTACCTGGCCCTGCTGGTCGCGCTGCGGCGCCGGATGCCACAACGCGCACCACACATCCTGCACACCTCAACAGCACGGTGAGCGCTGTGTCCTCCAGCGCGCCTGCGCCTCCTACCTCAAATGCGCTGCTAGTACAGCACAGGGTCAAAATCAGGGGTCCGCACGGTTCACGAACGGTTCAACTCAAAGTTGGTTCACCGTTCCGCCGATATATCGGGGCCGGAACACTTGATCCTTGCTTCAAGCCTGCCTGCCTGTCTGTCTGCAAAGCAGAGCAGCAGCAAGCAGCCAAGCGCGGTACGCCACTCCAGGTCCCCCACCTCCCATCCCCCCCAACTCCACGATGAAGGCGGCGGTCGCGGCTTGCGTGTGCACCATGGGCTCTGCCCTGGCCTTCACCGGCACCCCCCTGAAGGCGGGGCTGGCCCGCAGCAGCGCCAACGCCCTCACCATGCAGGCTGAGATGAGCAAGAGCGTGCCCTTCCTGCTCAAGCCCAAGCACGTGAGTATGCTCTCTGCAAACATCCCAATCATCAGCCGTGGCAGCGCGCCTGCTGCGCGCAAGCAGCGGCTGCTGCTCTGCCGCCTCTCTGCGCTTCCTACAGCGGCACCGGCGCCAGTGGCGGCGGGTGACGAGTCGACCTGCGCTGTGCACATGATTTTAAGCGGTTTACGTGTGCGCCTGTGGAGGATGTGCCTGGGCTGCGGTTGCGGGAGGGGATGGAGACGCGGAAGCCCTCCGCTGACGCGCTCGTGGAGGCGGAATGACGATGGGGAGCCGGTGTGGCGCTGGCGCAGCGGCTTTGGAGTTATGCTGGGGCTGGGGACAGCTGCCACTGCGGCCGGCACAAGCAGGCAGTGGTGGCGCGCTGCACGACGTGCTGGTGCCCGCATACGGTGGCGGGCCACAGCACAGCAGCAGCAGGAGCCGTGGCTGGCGGCACTGTCGGGAGCAAGGCGCTGGCTGCATCATGTGGTTCTCCTGCTGGACTTGTTGCCAAGTACTTGGAGCTGCCGCTGCGCCCACTGCATCCGCAGGGGAGGCACTAGCACCAGCAGCAGCGTGTCACGCCAGATAGATGCCAGCCAGCACCAGCGGGAATTGCGACTGACCACATGCATTGCATCACGCTCCTGCTGGTTTTGCTGCAGACCGAGGGATGGGCGGGCAGCGCCGAGTTCGACCCCCTTAACCTGGGCGAGTTCCTGCCCATGCCTTTCATGGCCGAGAGCGAGATCAAGCACGGCCGTGTTGCCATGCTCGCCGTCGTTGGCTTCCTCGTGAGCGAGGTGAGCGACGCAGCAGACAGTGACACTGTGCCGTGTGTTGGGCTGATTGCGGCCAGTGAGGTGGTAAGCGCGAGGCTCGTGTTGCTGGTGCTATACATACCGAGCGCGCTGGTCACCGCATCGCCGGAGGCGGGTTCGAACGCATCTGTACCTTGCACTAGCCAGTCCAATAAACAGTCATTTTCACTTGCTAACTGGGTGGCACCTGCACACCAACAGCGCGCTGCCCCATGGGGTAAAGCAAGCTCACCACTGCTGAGCACCAACTCCCGCCCGAGACTGACTTTTCCTTCTCCCCTCTTCTGTCATTATTTTCTCTTCTCAAACTTCTACAGCTGATCCACATCCCGGGCGACGCCTACCAGGCCTCTAACCCCGTGGACGCGGTGGCGTCGGTGGGTCTCCAGCCCATGCTGCAGATCTTTGCCTTCTGTGGCTTCCTGGAGTCCGTCTTCCACAAGGGGAAGATGACCATGATCGACATGCACGCCGACGGCCAGGTACGCTTATTTTAGTTTGTTTTAGTATGCCATATAGAGTTTAGTATGTTGAAAATTGTGTACCCCTTGTTGCCTCGTCAACGTGTACGAGTGTGTGTCAGTGTACACCTCCCAAACTGGGTTTTGCTAGTGCGGGTACCTATTTGAGTGACGGTGGCGAATGCTGGCGCGCAGGTGGGTGCACCGGGTGCACCCCCGCGTGTTGTGTCTCAGATCAGTGCAAGAGCTGTGTGCAAGGTGGTGTATGTTGGACACATGTCCACATTGTGTGCACACTGCTCCAGTAGTGTCGCCGGTCGCCGGTGCAAGGCACTCATGCTGCACATTCCGGAGGCTTGCCAGTGCTCAGCGCTCCCTGGGTGCACATGTGCACCGGCGGTGGGCGCTGCGCGACGGGCACCAGGCCTTCGCTGACAATGATGTCACATCTGACGGAGTGTCATCCTCTGTTATTACTGAATCACCGCCTGGCGTCTTTGATGTGGTTGCGGCGCTGCACTGCACTCCTCTGTTTATTACTGACCACCGCCTGCGTCTGTATGTGTTAACGGCGCTGCGCAGACGCCGGGCGACTTTGGCTATGACCCGCTGGGCGTGTCCAAGGACGCCTCCAAGCTCGCCTCGTACAAGGTCTCGGAAATCAAGAACGGCCGCCTGGGTGAGTAGCACCTGTGCGCGCATGAACCCCCCTATTATTCATCCCTTCGATGCTATGGTATGTGCGAGTGCGTGCCTGTCACGCAGCTGGTCTCTGTGCGGCTCGCGCGTTAGTGTCAAGTTCCAGTTCTTATGTAACACTCTGATATGATATGAGGTGGTGTCATTTATGCAGGCTGCCCATATCTGCACATATATCGTTTGGTATAGGAAATGCGTGGGCGGACAGCACGTTGCGTGGGCCGCCGCATCAGTTCGTGTAAGCCCCAGTGTCCATCAATGGCATCCTGGGCGGTATGGCAGCCATTGTTACGACGGGCCGTGCACCATCCTTTGTCCCCTACATAAGTACTGGTGCCTCAAATTCTTCACAAGCAGTGTAAATTTTGTGGACTAGGGTCTTTGTTTCTGAGCGTCCTGTGCTTCCTGGTTTACAATTCAAACTCAAACCTGTTGCTGCAACTGACCTATCCCCCTCCGCACCTTCTCCTTCCGTCTGCACCCCACGCGTGCCACCCTTAGCCATGCTCGCCATCGGTGGCCTCATCCACCAGTCGCTCATCACCGGCCACGGCGTTCCCTTCAACTAAACAACGTACATTGAGGTTTTGTTGTGTGGGAGCTTCCCTGGCGCCACTGCACAAGTGATTGTATAGTTATGACCCCCCCCTCTACATCGGCCTTTACTGCGGCGGATCTCTCCCTCATGGCGCCCCGCCTCGGACTGACCCACCAATAATACCACATTTTACTCAAAATTAGAAAATACACACCTGAAACCGAGCGAAGCTTTTTGTGAGTGGGGCCTGGCCTGCTGCTGCTGTTGTGCTGTTGCCGCGCAGTGTCTACTGTGCACCCTGCTGTGTGCGGAAGCTTTGACCTTGTTGGTGGCGCGGTGCTCACCACCAAGCGCATCACTCTGTCTGCATCAGCTGGCTACCAAAATACAGCACAGTTTTTGGTGTAGGACTCGAGGTGTACTACTGTGGTATTGAAGAATTGTTAATGCAAGCAGTGAGCGACGGGCGCACTTGCACAAAGTGCAGTCTGCGCGCACACCCTTTGAGGGTCAGCTTAACAACTGATGCGCACACACAAGGCCCATTTGTTTTTTCAGCTGCTAAGCAACTACGACGCGAAATGCCTTGAGATCTACGAAGGCGATGGGCAGGTATTGCTGGGAAGTGCGGCCACATCGCAACTGGGTGCACACTTTGCCAGCCCAACGCACGCTGCTGCTGAGGCGCAACGGATAAGTGATCACAGTCCCCCAGTTCTCGGGTAGTGTTGGGTCCAAGAGCATTTAAACACGGGTGTGGTGGAGGTATGATATGGTTTAGGCTGTGTGTGTAGGTCGGTGATGATGCAACAAGGGTATGGCTGCTCAGCGCTTAAGTGCTTGCA
>JAULBY010076982.1:0-31357 GCA_032358315.1 Ophiocytium majus
CGCCTATGCCCCCCCCCCCTCCCCCCCTGGAGTGGGTAATATTTGTGTGAAGACCCCTGTGCAACTGAGCAAATAACAGTCTTACTTGCAATCCTTAAGACACACGGGACTCATACTGATGGTAGAAAACAGCAACAGCTTGACATGGCGGAGAGAACCATTGCAGTGCAACTGAATACCAGCAGCGGCCAGCAGTGCAATTGCATCACCCAGGGTGACAACAGACATGGCATCCGGTCCAATTTTTAACCTTCAGCGCCACCTTTATCATTTACTACTGTAGTACTTCAGGAGTAAATGCGGCCTGTCTGCCCAGGTTACAGCACGGCATGCTACACTATAAAGTGTATATAATAGTAGGTAAGCGCCCGATTGAGGCCTGCGTAAATGCGGCCTGTCTGCCTAGGTTACAGCACGGCATACTACAATATTATCTATATACTTCAGAAGTACTTCAGAAGTACATACTACAAGTATAATAATAGTAGGTGATTGCCCGATTGAGGCTTGCATTGCAGCAAGGCCAGGCGTATAATGTGCAAGGCCAGGCCCCTCTTCTGCTGGTGCCCCCCCTCTCCTTCACGATCGACACTGGTAGTGCGGCAGGACACCCCCCAAAAAACGTGGTGCTGCGGCGGCAGCGCCAGGCCTGGGCAATCGCGCAGCACGCTGTATCACATGGCTAGGATGCTGGCCAACTTGCCCTTGGCTGAGTGAGCAGCAGCAGCCAGTTGACCCTTCTGCATTTACTCTTAAAAAAACGTGCCCCAACGATGAAGGTTGACCATGGCTATGTCTATATATGTCGTCTATACTTCGAAGTATACTGTCTCTATCTGCTTCCATTGGGCAGCAGTCAGTCAAAATCGGAGGTTCTGAAGTGCCTTTGAAGAATTGACAAACACCATTGTTTAACCCAGAATGACCGCGAAGTGCGCAGTTGTACATGTGCAGATGTTGCGCTTGGAAGCTGATTGCTTGCCCCCTGCCGCTTCCTGGACATGACACCTGGCTCTCCTTAAGCTTATCCGCCCCATACTCGCAATAGTAAATGATATGCCAGGGTGCTGATTGATATGGTATGCAAACGCTGTGCTGACACCAACAATGGGCGTGGATCAGTTGCAGCACATTTATACACCATGTGTGTTGTTGAAGTATATGTGTACACATGCTTTAGCTGAAAAGCATAGTAGGAGCCAGCCAGAGGTAGCGCAGGTAGCGCAGGCGTAGCGCAAACTCCCGCATCCAGCATGCATGGCGGGTGCCAGTAGCTGTGCGCCCGCCTTTGCTACCAGCGACACCAAAAAAACTCAGACAGGCCGCTGGCGGCACCACTCTGTAAATACTTTTACCTGGCTGTGGTTGGCAGCAGCTGCGGCCAGCCTTCACACCCAGAAAGCTGTACATATAGGTATTGGCGCACCAGCAGCTGCTGCCACCTGCACCTGCATCACCGGCAAGACTGCCCGCTGCTCAAGTTTTGGCTCTGCCGCTGAGGCTACTAGTCTACTTCGAGTACTCCTGAAGTACATCTATATAGGGTTTGCTACCGTCAAGGACGCTGCCTCCAGCACTGGCACCTTTAGCTGCAGCGCAGCAGCTGCAGCATGCAGTCACGCCGTGTAGCCTGTGTTTGGCACTACTGTTTGGCCCCTAAGTAGTCACCCAGGTGAAACACTCTTGGTGCGCCCAATTGAGCAGGCGATTTTGGGAAGGGGGGGGGGGCAATTACTCTACTTCAGCAGTACTTTTTGCACTCACTTGGTGATGCGACTTTGTGCTGCGTTGGTGGGGTACCAAGGCCTACGTAAACATGTCTATCCGCACCTGCAGACCTTGTCATGTTTTTGTTATGGCAACTGGCGCGTCGGTGCGCTGACTGCAGCACTTGGCAAACTGCGCCACTTCTCCCATGCCAAGTGGTAGCACATGGCACTACTTCTAGAAGTCTACAGTAAATGCTTCACTCGGCGAACTTGAAGTATTGAAGTGGTATACAAGTTTGATGTTTTTCTGTTTGCACACATAAATACTCGTAGGCACAACGTAATAATCATGCAGCTTTTTTTGTAGTTATATACTTCAACAAGTGTTTCGAAGTACCGGTGCACTACAGTAGTACTATACTTCTGAAGTATGTGAGTTTAACCTAATACACTGTACTACTACTGGTAGTATGAAAACTTAATCTGGGAGGGATAAACTCTAGGTATGCTGCTACCTGGCAACCTGACCATGATTACAGGTTAGTTGTTGCCTGGGCCTGCTGTGGGCTTCAATACATAGGTACTACCAGTGGCTGCCAAAATAAGGGGGAGGAAACAGGGGGGTTGATCACATAGGTGTACTACTAATGGCTTTCAAACTTAAGGGGAGGAAACTGGACCTCTGACCAGCCACTTCCCAGTTAAAACAATGGGACCTGCAGTCACTTGGGGGGACCGTCTTAAAGTTCGCCTACAACATACTTTTATGTGTTGAAGTACTATGTAGTACTACTGGTAGTATCACAAGAGTAGTGATGGGTCACGGTGTATAACTTATATAAATTAAGTACGTTACACAGAGTACCGCGTATTTCTACGCCCAAAAACGCAATATGCGGCGTCTTTGCCGTATAAATACGCCCACCTGCATGCGTTATACGGCGTATAATGCAAGAATGATACGCTGTGACCCATCACTACACAAGAGTAACCTACTCAGGTGACTAACTGGGGACCACTGTAGATGGTAGCATGCGCGCCTGGCGCGCAGCGCTGCCACCACCCACAGCACAGCCATGCTCACCTCCCTCCCTGCTGCACCCCCCCCCCCGCCCGCAACCCCACCACAACCACCACAGGGTATGTATGCGGCGGACACGGCGGTCACCAAGATCAAGTCCGAGTTTGTCGCGGCGGGCTACGACGCGACGGCGCTCGAGTTTGTGGCGGTCGGCGTCACGAGCGCCGTGAGCAACACGACGCTGCTCAAGATTGCGGACGGCAAGGCCTCAGCCGTGTACTACGCCAACCAGTTCACGGACCTCGGCTCCACGTTTGCGTCGTCCGTCCTCACGTCCATCACGGGCGCGTGCGCCTCCAACGCGACCATCACGTGGACGAGCGACCCCGACGCGACCGTGACCGACCTGGCGACATCCGGCTTCTCCGCCACGGACTCCCTCGCCGTCTCCGGCGGCCGCTACACGGTCACCATCCCCACCCTCGACTCCATGACGCGTGTTGTCACGTACACGCTCGACGTGTGCGGCTGCACCAAGGCGGCGCTGGGCCCGTTCGTGACCTTCTCAGCCTACAGCTACGCGTCGACCATGTCGGCGGCGTACGCCGCGCCCGCCGCGCCCGCGGCCTCGTCCTTCAGCGTGGCGCTCGACCAGTCGTGCGTGGGCGCGACGGTCGCCAAGAGCGTCGCCTCCACGACGTACCCCGCGACGGCCACGCGCCTCATCGTCGCCGGCACGGACTCCATCACGTACAGCATTGCGGTCGCCAACACGGGGTCCTTCCCCTTCTACGTGCGCTCCGCCGCCGGCACCGCGGGCGCCGTCGTCGTGACGGACGCGGGCGCGACCGTCACGTGCCCCACCGCGCAGCTGGCCGCGGGCCAGTCGCTCACGTGCACGGCGACGCACGTGCTCACGGCCGCCGACATCTCCGCGGGGTCGCTCACCAACACGGCATGCATCGCGGGCTCCAACGTCGCGGGGACGGTCCTCAGCGTGCCGAGCACGTGCTCCACGGTGCGCCCCACGCTGCCGCTGTACCCCAAGGTGGCGCTGACGATGGGCAACACGTACGCGAGCCGCACGCCCGGCCCGAGCGCCGCCGGCGAGACCTTTTACTGGACGTTCACGGTCACGAACACGGGGCAGACGGCGCTGAGCACCCTGCAGTGGAGCGGGCTCCTGACGGGCGACGGGACGGTGTCGTGCGCGGCGGCGGCGCTGCAGCCGGGCGAGGCGACGACGTGCACGGCGCTGCACACGGTGACGCAGGCGGAGGTGAACGCGGGCACGCTGACGGCGACGGCCGTCGTCTCCGCGGCGGTCAACACGGACACCACGAACCGCGTGACGGCGACCGCCACGAGCGCGGCGACGCTCACTCAGGCGCCCGCCGTCTCCGTCGCCAAGTCCTTCAGCAAGGGGTACGCGACGGCGGAGCCGCGCGCGGGCAACACGGTCGTCTTCACGGTGCGCGTCACCAACACGGGGAACGTGGACCTGCGGTCCGTGGACGTGACGGACGCGGCGTTCCCCGGGCTGACGTGCGCCGAGGAGACCAAGTTCCAGACGGGCGGCAGCCCCGGCTACCTCGCGCCCGCCGCGACGCTCCTGTGCAGCTCGTACACGTACGCGCTCACCCAGGCGGACGTCGACCGCGGCTCCTGGACCAACACCGCCACGGTGGCGGCGGCGACGCCGGGGGGGGCGGCGCTGTGCCCTGCGGCGGCCGGCGCCGCGTCTGTGTGCTCGGCGACGGTGAGCGACTCGTGGAGCGTGAGCGGGAGCGTCGGCCTCACGCAAACGCACGTGTACACCGGCGCGGCGAGCGCGGCGGCCGCGGGCCAGCCCATCACGTACTCGTGGGTGGTGACCAACACGGGCGGCGCCACGCTCAACGGCATTGCGCTGACGGACCCGCTGCTGGGCGCCATCACGTGCCCTGGGACGAGCCTCGCGCCCGGCGCCGCCATGACGTGCACGGCGTCCGCCGCGTACGCCGTCAAGCAGTCGGAGGTGGAGGACGGGCGCGTGGTGAACGCCGCGACGGTGTCCGCGCAGGTGTCGACCACGAGCTACACTGTGAGCGCGAGCGCGGGGGAGACGGTCGCGCTCGTGCAGGCGCCGGCGCTGGTGATCACCAAGGCGTTCACGCGCGCGTACAGCTCCAGCGTGCGCTCCGGCGACAGCGCCGGGTTCACCATCACCGTCAGCAACCCCGGCAACCTGCGCGCGCGCTCGCTCACCCTCGCCGACGCCTACAACGGCGCCGCGCTCAACCTCGGCTGCACCGCCATGGCGCAGTACGCCACGGGCGGCACGCCCGGCTACCTGCCGCCCGGCGGCTCCTTCACGTGCACGTACACGCAGTCGCTCACGCAGGCGGTGGTGGACGCGGGGCAGTGGACGAACGCCGCCACGGCGGCCGCGGTGACCAAGTCGGGGGGCAACTTTTGCGCGGCGGCGGCGTCCGTGTGCACCGCCAGTGTGTCCGACGGCTGGGGCACGTACGCCGCCATCACCGTGGACGCGCGCCACACGTACGCTGGCGCCGCGGCCGCCGCCACCGTGGGCAGCCCCGTGCACTTCTTCTACGACGTGACCAACTCGGGCGCCGTGACGCTGCACAGCGTCACCGTGTCGGACCCCCTCATGGCGGCCGCGGGCATCGCGGTCACGTGCCCCACGGCGGACCTGGCGCCGGGCGCGACGGTCACGTGCAGCACGGGCTCCGCGGCGTACGCCATCACGCAGGCGCAGATCGACGCGGCCGCGGTGGCGACGACGGTGACGGCGACGGCGCACGAGACGAGCGCAACGGGGGAGGCGGTGACCGCGACGGACACGGACTCGTGCGCGCTGCTGCAGGCGCCGCAGGTGGTGGTGACCAAGGCGGCGACGAAGGACTACACCAAGGGGCTCGTCGCGACGGCGCTGGACGCGGGCGACAGCGTCGCGTTCGCCGTCAAGCTGACGAACACGGGCAACGTGAGCCTCAAGAGCGTCACGGTGACGGACACGCTGCTCGGCAGCAATTTCAAGTGCACGGTCCCTGCCACGGTCGCGCCCGGCGCGCAGGTCGCCTGCGACGTGTACACGTACTCCATTACGCAGGCGGTCGTGGACGCGGGCACGTGGGTCAACACGGCGGTGCTGCGCGCCTCCACGCCCAGCGGCGGCGACGCGTGCACGATGCCGGGCTCCGTGTGCTCCGCGACCGTGTCCGATGCGTGGACGTACAGCGGCTCGCTCACGCTCACCAAGGCGGTCGCCTCGCAGACGAACGCGGGCGCCGCCGCGCGCGTCGGCGACAGCGTCGTGTGGCAGCTGACGGTCCAGAACACGGCGTCCGTGACGCTCACGGGGCTCACCTTCACGGACGCGCTGCTGTCATCGCCGGCGGCGCCCATCGCGTGCAACGCGACGGAGCTCGCGCCGCGCGCGGTCGCGTCGTGCACGGCGACGTACCGCGTCGTGCAGGCGGACATTGAAGCGGGGCGCGTCGTCAACACGGCCACGGCGGCCGCGCAGGTCAAAAACACGTCGCGCAGCGCGGCGTCGGCGCCCGCGACGGCGACGGCGACGCTCGTGCGCGACCCGCGCCTCGTCCTCACCAAGACGTTTGTGACGGACTACGGGACCGCCGTGGACGCGGGCGACCGCGTGCTCTTCTCGGTGACCGTCGCCAACGCGGGCAACGTCGCGCTCACAGACCTCGCGCTCGCCGAGGCCTTCAACGCCGCGGGCATCACCCTCGCGTGCCCGGGCGGCACGGGCGGCGTGACGCTGGCCGCGGGCGCAAGCGTGGCGTGCCCCGTGTACGCGCAGGTTCTCGCGCAGGGCGTCGTCGACTCGCAGGCGTGGGTGAGCGCGACCACTGCGACGGCGCGCAGCAGCGGCGGCGACCCGTGCGTCGCGAGCGGCTCGCGCTGCACCGTGAGCGTGACGGACGCGTGGGCCAACACGCCCGGCGTGATGCTCGCCAAGACGCACGTGTACGCTAAGGAGGCGGCGGCGACGGCGGCGGCGGTCGGCGACAGCGTCGCCTACACGTTCACCATCACCAACACGGGCACGTGCACGCTGAGCGCCGTGGGCATCACGGACCCGCTGCTGGCGACGGCGCCGCGCTGCGCGGGCGACGCGACGACCGTCGCGCCCCACTCTACCCTCACGTGCACGGGCTCGTACGTCCTGCGGCAGGCGGACATCGACACGGGCGCGGTGCGCAACCAGGCGGTCGCGCGCGGCGTCGCCGCCGGCCCGGGCACCGCCGTGACGGCGAGCGCCGTGGACACGGTCGCGCTGGCGCAGGTGCGCGCCGTCTCGCTGGGCGTCACCAACGACTACGCCGCGCGCTACGGCGTGACGGCGCCGGGCGCGCCCGGGCAGGTGGTGTCCTGGTCGTACGCGGTCACAAACACGGGCACGGTGACGCTGAGCGCGCTGCGGTGGGGCAGCACGTTCGAGGGGTCGACGACGGACGTGGGGGCGTCGATCACGTGCCTCGCGGCGTCGCTCGCGCCCGCGCAGAGCACGACGTGCTCGTACCAGTCGACGGTGACACAGACGGACCTGGAGAGGGGCTCGGTGACGAACCGCGCGACGGTGTACGCGGCGGTGGTCAACGCCAACGCGGAGGTGCAGGCGGCGGGGTCGAGCGTGGCGACGCTCGTGCAGGCGCCGACCATGGTGGTCACCAAGGCGTTCACGCCCAACTACGCGCTCGGGCGGTTTGTGGACAAGGTGAGGGGGGAACGGCTTGCAAAACTCGTTTGTGTTTTGTCTTTTTTTGATGTGCAAACATGCTACGCAGCTTTGCATTATTGTGCAATGCATGCACCAGCACAAAACTGGGCACATAAACGCCACATGCGCACACCGTAGTTGCGTCCATTTTTGTTGTGCAATTGTATATTGCCTTAAAATACTTGACAAGTACCGGCATAAGTTTGCAACTGTATGAGGGACAGGGGCCGTGCTCAGCAGCACAAGTGCTCAGCAGTAGGGCGGGCGGTCAGGGGGGGGGGGGCGGCATACACGGAATGCCTTGTACAGGCAGCAGTGCTCAGCAGCATGTGCATGGTATCAAAAGTGGTGTTGATGGCTATCCGCATTCTATGGCTAATGTGTCAGGTTATTCTGGTGGCAGCAATGCTCCTCGGAGTAGCGGAATATTGGGGGCAGGCTTGCCAGCGGCAGTGTGTTTTGAGCAGCAGCAGTGGTGCTCGCAGTTAGTGCCGGTGAAAAGTGGCATGCTCATCAGTTTTTTTGCATAACAGCAGCACCGTGCCACTGGTGCACTTCTAGTATGTGCGTAGGGTGTGTTTTGTACGAGTCACACACTTGTGCTGATCGCAGTGAATAGCCAAAGCCCACAATCAAACCTGGTATGTTTGTGGC
Source organism: Ophiocytium majus (assembly GCA_032358315.1). NCBI lineage: Eukaryota > Xanthophyceae > Mischococcales > Ophiocytiaceae > Ophiocytium > Ophiocytium majus. The sequence continues at coordinate 8,135 of JAULBY010076982.1, forward strand.
ATGGAGTGTATTCCATGGCCGAGCCTACAGACGACATTATTGGCTTCTAAAAAATACTGTAACCATAATATTTGCGGTGTGCCCTCCATGCACTACCACTTACCGGTACTTCAGTAGTACATCAGAGCGGGGGCAGCATGTCTGCAGTATTCGCTCATGGCACCAGCAAAATCATTGCCACCAGCAGAACTCTCCATCCGGCAGCAAGCAGCATGGTGGTACTGGAACCACAGCAGCTTGGCTCATGAAGATGTTAGTAGTGTTGGAAAAAAAAGAAATGCGTTAGCCAAAGGCCGCCTGTTACAGGATTTACCCCACCTTTAAAAGTTAAAAAGTCAGAATATTCACTCCAACTTCCACTCAAGAATAGAACTAAGCCTTTACTAAAACTTGCAAACAGTTGTGCAATAAGATCACGATTTACAACAAATTCATGCGGAGGTGGTATTTCTGAGGAGCTACACCAGCATCTAATAACTTATTGATTGGTAAAGATACATGAATTTGGTGACCAGCCCATGATAGACAACCAAGACCTGATAGGAAGCAAACCCATGACCAATTGAAAACAGAGCAAAATTGGAAGCAATTGCAAGGCTGAACCCCATTTGACCATCAGAAACTAAGTAGCCCGTCCGTCAAAAATTATTTTTCACAATATTTTTACCTTCTGTAACTTTTCCATGCCGCCTTTCAATTCCCTAGTATGTGTCTGAAGCCACCTTTTTTTTTTACGGCGGCATGCCAATTCACTCAGCAGCACCCTACACCAAGTGCCATTCATCCATGACTTTGATTGTGTAACGAGTGAAAGTCACTGGTCAGCTCCCACCAGAGTACATGCTGGCAGTGCTGTAGTGCTGCAAGGGTGCATGGGCGGGCGGAGCTGTAAAAGTACATCTTTAGGGCGCTTGGCACGAAGGCCAAGAGCCAACAAAAGAAATACTTGCAGCGAAGTCAGCAGCAGCGGCAGTGGAAGTTGCTCACAGCACACACTTGGTATGCCAAAGCACTGCTAGCACGCATCTACAGCTCTGGTGCTGGTGTAGACCTTGCAGCAGTAGCAGCAGCAGACAGACACTGGCAGCCCAGCAGCTGGAGCTGAACACCACAAAAAGCCGTAGCTCAGCAGCACTAGTGGTGTGTTTGCCATGGCTGGTGTGCGTGTTGAGAGTCGTGGTTGCAATAGCAGATACCAAGGTGGTAAGCCCGCACGCACAGACACCAAGCACCAATATTTCAAGCAGGATTGAAGCAGCGGCGGCTGCAGCAGCAGGTGCTGCTGCTTGCAGTAACCTGCTTGCAGTAGCCAGGTGCTACTGTGGTACTACTAGTACTTCTTGAAGTACAATGCTGTTCCCTGCCCCCCTCCCCCCCCCACACGCACACACCAGCTCAGCTGTGAAGCAGCAGCAGCGGCTGCTGTTGCTGCTTGCAGCACACTGCAATCCCTAGCCCGGCATGATGCCAGCACCAGCTGCCAGCTCTTAGTCGCCTCACAACCCACCAGTCCACACAGCTCCTGCTGCCACCAAATACGCCCCATGCACACGCTGACCCTGCGCCGCTGCCGCTGCCACCACTGCCGCCACCACCGCTGCCGCTGCCGCCGCCGCTGCCGCCACCGCCCAGGTGGACGTGGGCGACGCCGTCACCTTCACGGTGAGCGTGCGCAACACGGGCAACGTCAACCTGTACAACGTGGGCGTGCAGGACGTGGACTACCCCGACGCCGTGCCGTGCCGCGAGAAGCTCGCCTACGCCAGCGGCGCCGCCGCCCTCGCCCCCGGCGCGTCCTTCACCTGCGCCCCTGGCACCCTTGTCCTGGACCAGCCACTCGTCGACGCCGGCATGTGGGTCAACACGGTCCTCGGCTCCGCCTACACGGCGGGCGGGCGCAGCGCGTGCTCGCTGCCGGAGTCGCGGTGCGAGGCCGACGTGGACGATGCATGGACGCCCTACGGCACACTCGCGCTCGCCAAGACGGGGACGCTTCGCGACAGCGACGGCAACGGGCGCGCGAGCCCCGGCGACGAGATTGGCTACACGTTCACGCTGACCAACACGGGCGCGTCGACGCTGCGCGGTGTCACGCTCACGGACACGGTCCTCGCCGTCGCAGGCACGCGCATCGTGTGCGAGAGCGACATTGCCACCGTCAAGCTGCTGCCGCTGGCGACTCTCACGTGCCGCGCCGACTCCGTCGCGGCCGCCGGCAGCGCGGGCTACCGCATCACACAGGACGACATTGACGCGGGGTTCTACGACGCCACCGCCACCGCCAACGCCTTCACGGACTCCCCCGCGCCCCTGGCGGTGCCCACCGTGCAGGCGTCCGTGCACACCCCGCTCGCCGCCGCGCCCTCCCTCGCCCTCGCCAAAACCGGCACGTGGCGCGACGGCGACAGCAACCACTACGCCGCCGTGGGCGACGTCATCGACTACACGCTCACGCTCACCAACACGGGCAACGTGCGCGCGTTCCTGCCCGCGGACCGCGCCGCCATCGTCGACACGAGCGCCACCGCCGTCGCCGTGTCGTGCCCCGCGACGGCGCCCACATGCACACGCGCGGACGGCACCGTGCTGGCGCGCTGCCTCGCCCCTGGCGCCTCGCTGGCGTGCACCGGCCGCTACGTGGTCGCGGACGCGGACCTGCGCGCCGGCAGCAAGGTTAACGGCGCCACCGCGGGTGCCACGGGCCCCAGCGGCTCCGCGCTGCCGCCGGCGGCGGCGACCAGCACGGTGACGCTCGCGGCGCCGCCCGCGGTGACGGTGACCAAGGTGGGCGTGTTTGTCGACGCCAACGGCAACCAGCAGGCGGAGAGCGGCGAGAAGGTGACGTACACGTACACCATCACCAACACGGGCTACACGCCGCTCACGACCGTCACGCTCGTGGACACCATGTCCGGCAAGGCCAACGGGCTCAAGGCGAGCGACTTCTCGTGCGCGGGCGGCGCGCTCGCCTGGACGTCGACCACGGCGTCGGGCCTCGTGCTCACCGCGCCCGCCGCGGGCACGCTCGCGCCCGGCGCCAGCGTCACCTGCACCGCCACGTACACCATTGACAACGAGGACATTAACTCCTCCAAGGTGCTCAGCAGCGTGCAGGTGTGCGGCACGGACGCCGCGTGCCCCGCCGGCGCCACCACATCCGCCTGCCAGGCGTGCGCCACCGCCAGCTCGCAGGTGCCGCTGGACGCGCGCGGCGTGCTCACGCTGAGCAAGACCGCCAGCAGCGGCGCCACGCGCGCGGGGCAGCCCATCACATACACGCTCACGGTCGCGAACGCGGGCGTCGTGGACCTGTTTGACATTGCGATCGCGGACGCGGACCTCAACACGTACTCCACCGCCGTCGACGGCGGCGCGCTTGCGTGCGTGCACAGCGGCGGCGCCACGGCGTCGCTCACCGCGGGCGGCGCCGCCAACGCCGTGCTGTTCCCCAAGTCGGGCACGGCGCGCCTCAGCGCGGGGGCGACGTGGACGTGCACGGCCACGTACACGCTGGCGCAGGCGGACGTTGAGGCGGCGACGCCGGGCGCGCGCAACTACGCCACCGCCGGCGCCAAGTACGCACAGTCCTCGGGCTCGGACGGCACGCTGTCGGCGACGGCGGAGGCGGTGCTGGCGGTGGCGCCCGCGCCCGCGATCACGCTCACCCTCGGCACGTCGGCACCCGTCCCCACGAGCGGCAACCGCGCGGGCGACGTCGTCAACTACCAGTACACGCTCACCAACACGGGCAACGTCCTGCTGAAGACGCTCACGCTGCGCGACACGGCGTTCGCCGCCGCCATCACTGGCGCCACATGCACGCTCGGCGGCGTGGCGGCGGACCTGTCGACGGCGGTGCTGTCGCCCGGCGCGGCGCTCGTGTGCACCAAGCCCTACACGCTGAAGCAGACGGACGTGGACGCGTGCGCGCGCGACAACACGGCGTCGGCGACGGCGACGCCCAGCCGCGGCGGCACGGCCGTCACCGCCAACAGCGCCGCGCTGCGCCTGCCGCTGGCGGGCACCGCCACGCTCAGCGTCGTCTCGCTCACCAACGACTACACGGGCGCCACGCAGCAGCCCGCCGCGGGGACGACCGTCCACTACTCCTTCTCCTTCTCGAACGGCGGCTCCGCGACGCTGTCCGCAGTCACGCCGACGCTCGCCGCCGCGGTGTCCACGCCCGTGTGCTCTCCGGCCTCTGGCGCGTCCCTCGCGCCCGGCGCGCAGATGGCGTGCACCGCGAACCTCGTCCTCACGCAGGCGGACATCAACCAGGGCAAGGTCGTGGCGGACCTGAGCGTGAGCGCGGCCTCGGGCTGCGGCGGCGCCCTGGCGCCCGCGACGCAGCACCTCGAGACGGCCCTGCGCCGCGTGCCCGCACTGACCGTGGCCAAGCGCGCGACGCTCGCCAACGGTGCAGACGGCGTCACGGGCGCCGGCGACACAGTCACGTACGCGCTCACCGTGACCAACACGGGCAACGTCGACATGTCCGCGGTGGAGGTGGCGGACGCCGCGCTGCCGGGGTTCTCGTGCCCATTTGCGGGCCCCGTGCTGCCGCCCGGCGGCACGCTCACGTGCGCCGCGCACTCCTACGCGCTCACGCAGGAGGATGTTGATGCGCACACCAAGGACAACCAGGCGTGCGCGACGGCGTCATCCGCGGCGGGCGCGCTCGCGTCGCCAGCGTGCACGTCCGTCTCCACCCCGCTGTCGCCGCCGGCGTCGATCGCCATTGCCAAGACGGGCACGCAGACGAGCGGCGCGGCGGCGCGCCCCGTCGCGGGTGACGCCGTCACGTGGACGATCGCCGTCACCAACACGGGCAAGGCGTCGCTGGCGCTGACGGACGTGGTCGACGCCCTCGCGGACCCGCAGAACACGAACGCCGTGCTGTCGTGCGAGCGTGCGGGCGCGCTGCCGACGCTCGCGCCCGGCGCGGCGCTGACCAACTGCACGGCAACGACGCTCCTGCAGCAGGCGGACATTGACGGGGGGCGCGTGAGCAACACGGCGTGCGTGGCGGCGCGCGACCTGCGCGGCGCGGCGCTCGCGCAGCAGTGCGCGACGGCGGACGTGTCCCTCGCGCGCGTGCCCACGATCGCCATCACGAAGGCGGTGTCGTCGGCGCCCACGACCGCGCGCACGGGCGACCACGTCGCGTGGGCCGTCACCGTCACCAACACGGGCAACACGGTGCTCACGAACGTGGTGGTCAGCGAGCAGGTGGTGCCGGCGGCGCTCGCGGCGGCGGGCGGGTGCACGGCGGCGACGCTGGCGCCAGGCGCAAGCGTGACGTGCCCCGTGTACACGCAGACGCTGTCGCAGGCGGAGGTGGATGCGGGCAGCGTGGGCGGGCCGGCGTGCGTGGACTCGGTCGCCAGGACTGGAGCCGTGGCGCAGGTGAGCTCGGCTGCGGGCGCCGCCGCCGCTGCGAGCGGTGTGTGTGCGTCCATGCGGGGTTGAATATGCCAAGTTTTTGGGTAGATGCAGTGGTGTGTTTGTGCGTGCATGCGGGGCCGAACATGCCCAAGTTTTTGGGCAGACGTAGTGGTGTGTTTGTGGGCTGGCGCGCTGGTGGAGGCAGGTGGGACAAGTGTGCATAGGCGCGGAGCGTGGATGGTTGGCTGTACTTTTTTTTTTGTGGGTGTGGCAGTGGTTTGTGCTGGATGTGAGTGGAGCTGACCATGGCCAGTGGCCCCTGACTGAGCGACCAGCAGTGTGCACAGGAGCTGCACAGGCGCGCATGTGGTGAGGTGCAGCAAGTCGTCAGCGCAACGGTTTCACAATGGCTGGTAGTTCATGGCAGTAAATCTGGTGCGCATAAACACCTAAGTGCGCCTTAACAGTGCAGCCATGTGTATGTTTTTCCCTGGTGTGAGTATTTATAACTACCACTGGTAGTACGTGCGGTGGGTGAGAGTGGCAGGTTCTTGCACCAACAAGTAGCGGGTATTGGTGACTCAGAGACATTGCTGCAGCTATCGGCAATGATGCTGCTGACCACCGCCAGCAACGCCAGCAGAGAAAAGGTTGGTGGCGGTGCTCACCGCCGCTCCAGTGTTTAATGCTCAGCAGCAGGACAGGTGCAGCAGCAGTTGTAGGCACTGACACATTTTAAGTGCAGCTGTGGCATCACTTAGTACATGACCTGTACAACGTACACCCCAGAACTCAGGTACCCTGCCCCGCCAGTGCACACACAAAGTAGCCTAAGCAGGTGGTGGGTGCAGCAATTCCACGCAGCAGCTGCACATGCAGCCTTTGAAGGTGCAGGCACCAGCAAGACACACATTGCCGCTGCTGCAATTTACCGGCAACAGCAGCCCAGCAGCAGCCTCTCAGCTCGTCACCTCGAACTGCTTGCAGTGGCTCCACACAAACCTTCCTCACATCTGGAGGTGCAAACACAACCCAACTCCAGCCAGCAAACTGGCTGCGGCAACTTCTCTGACAATACCAACCACCTCTGCCGCCGCCGCCGCCCGCCGCAGGTGTGCGCCACCGCGCGCGCCTCCTGGGCGGAGGCGCCCGCGCTCACCATCACCAAGACGGCCGTGCTCAACCCCACGCAGACCACCATCACGTACTCCTACACGGTCACCAACACGGGCACCGTCACCATGACGGGCGTCACCTTCACGGACCCGCTCCTCACGTCCGTCGGCGTGAGCATTGTGTGCCAGCCGGGCGCGCTCGCGTCGCTCGCGCCCGGCGCCAGCGCCACGTGCAGCGCCTCCTACCCCGTCACCACGGCCAACCGCAACGGCGAGACGCTCGACAGCACGACGTGCGTGTCAGGCACAGACCCGCGGGGCGGGCTGCTCGCGACGGCGGCGGGGGCGCCGCAGGTCGCGCCGCTGTGCGCGCACGCGGCGGTGGCGTTCACACACGCGCCCGCGATTGCCATTGACGACACGGCGGCGTGGGTGGACTCCAACGGCGACGGGGCGGCGCACGAGGGAGAGCAGGTGCGTGGGGTGGACAGGTTTGGCGTGCGTGTGGCGGAAGTGTGTGTGGGGTTGCGGGTTGTTAGCGGTGACTGGGGGGGGGGGGGGGGAATGTGCCGCGCTGCAGCGGCAGCTCGGTGGTTGCCGCAGTGCGGAGCGCGGGAGCAGCAGCAGCAGTAGTGTGTGTGAAAGGGCGGGGTGTGCAGCTGACATGTGTGTGGTGTGCCACCAGATTATGGCGCCACAGTAACTGCCATGCCCCTCAGAGCAGCAAGTCACAAGCGTGCAACAGTCCCAGGCACATGTGGCATGTCTGGGCTGCACCCCAGCCACAGCAGTATGCTACCTTGTGCAATTGCGCGCACGCCTTATTACCACACCCTAAACATGAGCAGCATTTGCACCTACCGCTGCTTCGCCACAAGTGCTGCAGCACATGGAGTGTGCACTGGCAGTGGTCTCATCCCCCCCCCCCCCTGGTCCCCCCCCCCCCCCGCCGCGCACTACCACCGCAGGTGTGCCACACGCTGGACGTGTCCAACACCGGCAACATGGAGCTGGTGTCGGTCGCTCTCACGGACGCGGGCATCAACGTGCCCCTGTCCCACGCCGCCTTTAACGTCGCCACCTCCTGCCCAAGCGGCGGCTTCACGGCGGACTCGGACACCCTCTGCTGCGCGCTGCCGGCGGACCAGCTCGCGAGCGGCCACCCCACGGCGGCCTACAAGTTTGCCCCCGCCGCGCGCTTCCGCTGCTTCGGCTGCCACTACATCACGCAGGCGGAGATCAACGCGGGCGTGGTGCACAACGACGTGGCGGCGGACGCCCACGACCAGACGCTCGCCGCGACGGCCGTGCACGCCACGGACTCGACCGCCAACGAGGTGACGGCGCGCTCGGGCATCGACCTGGGCGTGGCGGCGACGTACAACGGCGCGCCGGCGGCGGCGACGCCGTCCGACACCATCACGTACACGTTCACGCTCACCAACACGGGCACGGAGACGCTGAGCAACGTGGACGTGACGGACACGCTCGCGGTGCTCGCGACGGACGGCGCGACGTGCGACGGCGGCGCGCACCTGGGCTCCCTGACCCTCGCGCCCGGCGCCACGGCGACGTGCACCGCCACGCACACGGTCACACTGACGGACATTGCGCTCGGCAGCGTGGTGGAGTCGGCCACGGCGAGCGGCTACAACCCCAAGGGGCAGCAGCTCACGGACACGGACACGCTGCAGCGCGGGCTGTCGGCGCTGCCGGCGGTGCACATGGCCGAGGGGGTGACGTACGGGGGACCCGCGGGCGGCGCGACACCTGGCAGCCCTCTCACCTACACGTTCACGGTTGAGAACACGGGCGCGGTGCCGGTGACGCACCTGGTGTTCACCAAGGGCTCGGGCCCCACCATTACAGGCATCACGTGCGGTGGGCAGACGCCGGAGTCGACGACGATCGCCGTGGGCGCGACCGTCACGTGCACGGGCACGTACACACTCACGCAGGGCAACATTGACGCCGGCAGCGTGGGCAGCGCCATGTCCGTGTGCGGCGTGTCCACGCAGGACTCCACGCGCAGCGCCTGTGACAGCGACACGGCGGTCGCGACCGTCCCCCAGGCGCCCGCGATCGACGTCACCAAGACGGGGGTGCTGCCGGCGGAGACGGCGGCGGGCGCGCAGCCGGGCGCGAGCCTGCGCGCGGGCGCGGCGGTGGCGTACACGTTTGTCGTGCGCAACACGGGCAACGTGGCGCTGACGGAGGTGGCGCTGGAGGACGCGCAGCTCACGAGCCCGTTCATTGCGACCGTGGACTGCAAGGGGAAGACAGCGCTGGCGGTGGGCGCGTCCATGACTTGCACGGGCTCGCACGCGCTCACACAGGCGGAGCTGGACGCGGGCGGCGTGACCAACACGGTGACGGCGCGCGCGCAGTCGCCGCTGCGCGCCCCCGTGTCTGACACGGACGACGACACGCAGACATACTACCCCACGCCCAAGATGGCGCTGCAGCTGCTGGGCGTCTTCGAGGACGACCAGCTCAGCAGCAGCGGCGCCAAGGACAACTTTGCGCGCCCCGGCGAGCACGTCAAGTGGACGCTGCTGGCGACCAACAGCGGCGGTGTCACGCTGCACGGCATCGAGCTCACGGACCTGCCGCTGAGCGAGCTCGGCCTGCCGCTGCAGTGCCGCGTGGGCGCGACGCCCGTCGCCGTCGACAGCAACCTGCAGCTCGCGCCCGGCGCCGTGCTCACGTGCGAGGCTCGCCAGGCCGTTACGCAGGATGACATCAACCGCGGGTCGGTCCAGAACGACGCGTCCGCGCTCGGCTACGGGCCGGCGCCGCGTGACACGGAGGTGCGCCCCACGCCCGTCTCCCGGCGCGTGGTGCTGCCCACGGCGGCAGCGGCGGCGGTGACCAAGCAGGGCACGTTTGTTGACGCCGACGGCGACGGCTACGCGAGCCTCGGCGACCGCGTCGACTACTCCATCGTGCTCACCAACACGGGCAACATTGAGCTCAAGACGATGGCGGTGACGGACCCGGGCGTGGACGCGGCGACGCTGCAGTGCGGCTTTGCGTCGGCGACGGTGCTGGCGCCGGGCGCGAGCGTCAACTGCACGGCGTCCACGGCGCTCACCCAGGCCATGATCGACGCGCCCACGCTCACCAACGTCGCGTACTTCACGGCGGTCGGCGCCAACCCGGCGGCGACGGCCGTCAGCGGCAGCGCGGAGGCGGTCACGCCCATGGCGCGGCGCCCCGCGATCGCGCTCGTGAAGGAGGGCGCCTTCCTCGACGACGTGCGCAGCGACCTGTACGCGTCGCCGGGCGAGCACATCACATACACGTTCAAGGTCACCAACACGGGCAACACGCGCCTCGCGTCCATCTCTGTCGACGACCCGCTCATCGGCGCCGTGGACTGCGGCTCTGTGCCCGTGCCGCTCGCACCCGGCGAGAGCGCGCTGTGCACTGCGACGTACACGCTGACGGAGGACGACCCCGCGCTGCACAACTCGCAGCAGACCAACGTCGCCGTCGCCAACGCCATCGTGTACAACGACCCCACGACGCCCGTGAGCTCGCAGGCCACGGTGACGGTGCCGCTGCGCCCCGACACGGCCGCGGTTGACGGCACCATCCTGTCCTTCACCATGATCGGCTCCATCGTCAACGACCAGGCGGCCATGCAGCAGGTGACGGCGCCCGCGCGGCGGCTCGCGACCGCCGCCGCCGACGCCTCTGCCTGCGCCATGACGGACGTCGTCGCCGCGTGCAACACCGCATTTGGCGTGGATGTCTGCACGTGCGTGTACAGCTCCGACGGGCAGTGCGCGTCGCCCGTGCACGCCGAGTCCGCGCTGCATGCCCGCCGCCTCACGGTCAACCAGTGGCGCGGCATCATCCCGGGGCGCGACGCGGCGGCGGCAGAGGCGGCAGAGCTGCGGCGGCACCGGCGGCTGGACGTGCCCGCGGCGAACGTGACATCCATGTTCGAGATGACGTTCAAGACGGACGCGGCGGGCACGGGGAGCGCCAAGGCGGCGGCGGCGTTCGACCTCTTCACGCGTTGCCGCGAGGCGGGCCTGAACACCATGAAGGCGGGCTGCTTCGACAACGTGCAGATGAGCGCCTTCAACTTCTCGCAGATCGTGGCCGCGCGCAACGTCAACCCCGACAAGTCGAGCGTGATCCTCGTGCAGGACGAGCAGGCGCTGCTCGCGCAGTCCGTGCAGATGCCGGACCTCGCGAGCGAGTCCTCCACGGGCCTCAAGAACCTCTGGTTCATACTCTTTGTCTTCCTGCTGGCGCTCGCGCTCTGCGTCTGCTGGTGCCTGGGGCTGCTCAGCGTTCACCGCGCCAAGGCCCTCGACGAAGCGTCCGCCGCGGCCGAGGACTCCGTTCTCGTGGACACCAAGTCTGCCGGCGGCGGCGATGCCGCCGGCGTGCGCAGGCGCAAGAAGAAGGCGCGCAAGGGCCACGCGTCCGCGCGCAAGGGCAACCAGGAGGCGTTTGCGGACGTGTACAGCGGGGGCGACGGCGGGTCGGACGAGGATGATGATGGCGACGACGGCGGCGACGCGGACGACGGCTCCCACTCCAACGTCTCCAACCCCATGGCGCGGCGCCCCGTGCAGGGCGTGGACCTGGACTACGACGACAGCGCGACCGTCGACACGTCGCAGGACTGGCGCAACAAGTACTGAGGGGCTGCGAGGGGCCGGCGGTGGCCGTGCCGCTGCGGGCGCTCCCTGCCCGCGGTAGGCGCGCGTGCGGACGGCCCTGCGCCGCTGCTGCCACAGGCGGCTGCTGCGGCGCTCTCGTGACGCGGGGCCGCCAGCGCCGCTCCTGGCCCACACATTGGGCGGCGGCGCGGCGCTGTATATGTCGGGGGGAGCTGGGGCTTGGGAGGCTGGTGATGGTGGGGGGGGGGGGGGAGAAGCTGAGTGGGACAATTTTCGTGGGCCCCTTTTGTGTGGCTGCGACTGCAGGGGGGGCCTGCTGTGCGGCGCGCGCCAAGGCGCCGTGTGTTACGTGTGTGGTACTGCTTCCGACACCCACTGTTGGGCGCAAAAAAAATTCCAGCCATGTCCCGCCACGACAGACGTGCCGTAAACGCTTGGCGCCGAGCCAGTGGGACACACAGGGGGGGCCACCCCGGGCGAGGGTCCGAAGGTTCTTTGTTCTTGCAGTAGCGGCCGCGGCGTGTGTGTTGGTGTGCGAGTAACACTGAGATGACGGGGCTTAGAAGGTGGAACGACAAACTGCCGGGCCGCGCGTGCTCAGCAGCAAACAGCCGCGCGTTACGCACACTTCCCCTGAATTAGCGATCCTGGGATTACAATGCAAGCGAGCACGCACGCGTCCGTGGGTTCTGTGGTGCGCTGTCTCTCTGCCTCTGCCCGCTGCTGGTTGGTGCCTGCTTTGCCTGCTGCGCTTGCTTGCTATGCCCGCCTCTGCTGCTGCTGCTGCATTCAACGAGACTGCTTTGCAGCAGGCAGGCACGGCATTTGCGGCATGCTGCCACATCATTTGCCAGCTTGGCATGGCATGGCGCCGCACTGTGCCACGCACCCTGTCATGTGCTGGCATTGCGGAGCATGCGGCACATACCACACGGCGTGCTGCAGGTTGGGTTTTGCCCGGTGTTGCTGTTATGCTTGTGCATGTTAAAGTTTTTATATCAGTCGTAGAGACGTGAGGGCATGTTGAAGTTGAACTAGGAGGGATGACACACCAAACAACTTGTTCATTTTTGAAAACAAACTTGTAACATTTATAATGAATGATGATTTATTGTCAAATAATGAGCCTGCATTGTGCAGGTGCAACAAGGTCACAGTCGTGCTGCTAGCATGCTGGGCTTTGGGTGGTGACATTAACCCACCCGCACAACAGCCGCCGGCACACAGGCAGCGCCCCATCCCACACTGCATGCAGCACACACACCGGGGGAAAGAGACACGGAAACGCCCTGCCAAAAGCTCCCTGCCACAGCATCGGGGATGCTAGGGGGCGGGGTGATCACTATCATTCACTTCACTTCAGAGACCCCTGCAGATTTCAGGTACTTTTGGTAAACTTCTAGTAGAAGTAGGTAAATACCCGGCGTCGCTCACGTGCTCAGCAGAAGGCAGCGTGCGCAAGTGTGATCGCATCAGTGGGCGGCAAGCCAGTCAGGCCACACATCGCACCCAGCGCGAAACATTGAAACCGTTTTTATTATTTCAAAAGCGCGTAACGCGTGTGTGCGCAGCAGCGGCGCCCACGCCGCACCGCCGCAGTACCGAGCAGTGTAGCGTGCGCGTGTGCAGGCAGTCATGAGGGCGCCTGCTGCGACGCCCGCAAGTTGCCCACGCCCGCCTTGGCTTGCTGCAGGAAGTCCTGCAGCGCATTCAGGCGCCTGCGGCGGCGGCGGCGCCGCCGTGCATGCGGGCAGGGCGAGCGGCGTTGAGGGAAGGGGTGTGTGTGCAAGTCACTGCTGGTGGTGCGCAGGCACCGAGCCGGTGGCGACAGCGGCGCTCAGCAGGCGCGGTGCTGTGTGCCTGGTGTGCAGAATATTTATTTAGTTGTACTAGTAGTAGTAGTTGGAGCTGAGGCGCCAGCGAGTGGGTGTGTGCGTGGTGCCAGCACTGTGGTATGCCGATCTGTGGTCATGTGCGCACTTGTGGAGTAACTTCAAGTACAACTTGAAGTTTCCCGTCGGCGCATGCGCATACGCATGCATGCGCATGCCGCTGACTACTGTCCACTGGGCAAGGTGGCAGCGAACGTGGCCTCAGGTGTGCGCACACACGTGCTGCAGCACAAACGCTCGCTTGGCTGCTGCAAGTAAGCAAACTAGGCACCCACTGCCTGGTAGCGCAGCCGTCGGTGCATGGGCACCGCGCAACTGACCGCGCCTCACCTGTCGATTTCAGACACCTCGGCGCTTATTGCGGCGTTGGCATGCACGGGTGGTGGTGGAGGCAGTGGCGGTGGCGGCGGTGGTGCGGCTGCAGCCAATGGCCGTCCATCTGCTGTGCATGGGCAGTGCCAGAAACATGGCACACGCTTTACCCATCAGATGTGAGAATACAGGAAGGTGTGCTGGTGTGTGCGCGTGCTTCACATGACGGTGCACTGCCAGCCTATAGGTGGGGAGTGGCGGGTGCGCACACCAAGTGCCAATGAAGCGGCTTGGCACTGAAGCAAGCACAACACAGAGCACACACGAAACGCCATCGCATGGTACATGTTGGTGCAGCTTGGAAAATCTGTGCATACCTGCGCCTGTCGCTGACCTTAAATGTACCCCACACTGTATGTCAAGAAGCGTGCCATATACACAGCAAGTTTTGCCCAACAACATGCGCAGCCTGTGCGCCCTACGCGGTGCACCACGTACCTACTGCAGCTGCTTGGAGAACGGGCTGTCTTTCCGTTGCTGATGCCGCCGCCGCTGCCGCCGCCGCCGTTGCCGCCACAGAAAGCGACAGGCTATCCTGCGACGCGCGCGCTGCTTGTTCCTGGCGTGTCGGGGCGTGGCACTCAGCGCACACGCAACATGTAAGGCAATGCAGTGGATGCAGCCAAGGCGTCGCACCACAGAAACGACACAGTTGCTACAACAGCACCACTGCAAGTACACCATTCAGGCTGCAACGGTTTCACCACCGGCTTCACCAGCAAAGCCAGCGCGGTGCCTAGCCACTCCACCCACATTACACAAGTGTTGACTGCGCTAACGCCAGGCACCTTTTGCGCGCAACTGGCGGTGCCCTGGATGCACCACACCGGCCACCCTTGTCGTGCCCACCATTTCGGCATTCCCCCAAAACGCACATCAAAGCCGCTGCAGCAGGCACACACTTGCCACGTGCATCAGACACAGCTACTCGTAGACGCAGCTACTAGTAGACGCAGCTCACCTCTGGAGTCATGAGCTCCACCCGCCGCGGCACGCGCAGCGGCGGCCCATCGTCTGGCGCCGCCGCTGGCATGTGTGGCGCCACACCGCCGCTCAGGACGCCCGCGGGCGCAGGAGAGCCCACATAGGGGCTGCAGCAGCGGAGCGCCAGCAGCAGGCCGTGCGTCGTGTGTCAGGCGGGCGGTGGCATTTATGGGCGTGATGGAGTGCACAACTGGTTGGGTAGTGCTGGCACACGCAGTACCGTCTTAGTCCGCCGAAGCCGCCCGAGGCGGATCGTTTTGTGATTACTGTCTGCCTGCCAAAGTAAGTTACCCCCAAATTGTTTTGTGTTGTCAGATACTACTGTAGTACTTCAAAAGTATAGTAAACTATACTTCTGAAGTAGAATTTGTTGACTTGCGCAGACCATGCATATCTATAGTTGTTTGAGTCGCTCCCAAAGTAACCTGCCCGCCCCCATCTATTTTGTCCCTCCCGAAAACTCCGCCCGGTCGACTACTTTGAAACAAAACGGTAGTGGTGGCAGTGGCGGCAGGTGGCAGAGCATCGGCCGCCCGGCGGTGGCGACGGGTGCCACCGCCCTCGCTGCATGGTGCAGCGGCGGCCGGACCCGGTGCTGCTGCAGGCATGGCGCCATGCCTGTCTCCGCCGGCATGCATGCCTCGCATGAGAGGAGCAGGGACAAACGCACCTGCGACCCCCTGCCTGCGGCCTGCCGCCGACGCCCCCGCCAACGTACACGCTGCTGGCAAAGCTGCCGCCAATGGAGACGTCGCGAGAGCTCAGGATGCCTCGCGCCGCCACCGTGGCGCCGCCCCTGCGGTGTGAGGGTAGGAGAGGGCACGGTGCATGGGGGGCAGCTGCGTGTCACGCCGGCGGCTGCGAGCACTGCGACGCGCTAGGCGGCGGCAGGAGCCAAGTGGAGGCTGATGGAGCTGAGGCGCCTGTGTTTGTGTGCGAACGGGGCTGGGCGAGCGCTGAGCACTGTTGTTGTACATACTTCTGAAATATACTTTGAAGGATATATATATATATATATACACTGTACATACATATATGTAGTGAAGTATACTCCAACCTCATGTACTTTGATGTACATATGGTACGTGGCCAGGACTGCTCAAGTGCCCCTCGCAGCGTCACTGACAGACGCTGGTGAGAGGGGCCTTCGAGCCGCGCCTGCGGCGTACGCGCGCGAGCCTGCCGCGACCGCCACCACCGCGGAAGTTTGCACACCCGTGAGATCTCCTGACTCATGGGCTCGAGCCCGCGTGGTGCGACAGACGCAAGCACTGACCAGCAACGGCGCACCGCACGCAGCCTTGCACCCACCCTGCGCCGGCGCCACGGCGTTGTTGCTGCTGTTGTTGCTGCTGGTGGTGCTGCGCCAGGAGCTGCTCACGCGCCGCGGGCGCGGCACCCAACGCGTCATTGGCCGCCACGCGCCGCCCCATCGGCCGTGGCGACACCTCGCTGATCTTTGGCCGAAGCCTCCGGCCTGCGCGCAGCGGCGGAAAGCAGAAGGGGGGATGAGCCGAAGGCTGAGCAGTTTTGGGGAGCCCAATAGGGGCGCGCATGCGGCAGTGCTCACTTCTTATGTCTTCAAGCAACGGAGGTAGTGCCGCTGCACGCGCACGCAGGCTGGGAGAAGCGAGCTGTAGGATCCTAGGATACCCTGCAGTGCGGCGAAGGAAAGCAGAAACCATTTGCAGCTTTACGGCGGGTCTGAAATACGCCGCAGCGCACAGGCCGCAGAGGCACCGGGGTGGTCACCCTGCAGCTGCGGCGTAGCCAACGCGCCGGCAATTTTGTGCCACCAGCGGCAGCTGACACACGGCTCCCTTGCTCGCGTGCACACGCGCACGCACCCGGAGGCTGCTCACTCAGGCACTGCACACGGTGACTGCCTGCGCGACGGCCGCCGCCGCGCCCACGCACGCGCTTGAGCAGCCTGAGGGACTACAAGTACTTCATACTTGTACTTCTATGTACTAGTACTACTAGAAGCCCTGGCAGGTCGAGCCCTAGGTGGCCTGCTGGCACCCGCTAGCCCTGTCTTTGTTCGTACACATACTTTGCCATGCATTTGCCTTAGCACCCAGTGGCCGTGCTGGCATACATGACATGGGCTCTTGCACGCCCACAGGTGCAAATAAATAAAACTACGCTATACCCTTCTGTACTTTACATGCATACCGGTATATGTACGCATGCTACACATGATATGTAACATATCTGCTATGGAATCTACGTGGAGGAAGGGTCGGACATTGACATGCAAAAAAATACTTCTGAAGTACACACCTCCGCCTCCTTCACGTAATACTTAATGATACCGTGTATGCATACATATATACTTCGATGTATATCTACATGTACAGACTGCGGAATCTATGTGGAAAATGGTTTACATGTTGACATGCAAGAGACTCGCCTCTGCCTCCTTCTCCTCCAGTTCGTCCATGAGGTCGCCAATGCCACTCTTGAGGCCCTCGTACACCTCGCTGCGCCGGCGCCCCTGCTCCTCCAGCTCCTCCACGCGTGCCTGCAGATCGTCCACCGCGTCCTCCTTCTCCTCCAGCGCCTGCATAAAAAAGAATACAATAGACCGATCCACATGAGCGGCAATAAACACAGTAATAATATAGCATTCCACCCACATGAAAGGCAGTCAACACAACATATCTATAGCTCCTCCACGCGTGCCTGCAAGTCATCCACCGCGTCCTCCTTCTCCTCCAGCGCCTGCACACACAATAGTAATATGGCGATAACAATACAGTGCACCCGTGATTTCGTTCGCTTCAATTTAGTGCGGCACGCGGTGTAGTGCGGGGACCGAAGGCCTGTCACAGACCACATGACTCCTATTTGAACGGTACACAACGCCCCATTTGGTTTAGTGCGGGTCTCGCTTCAGTGCGGGGTGCCAGGGAGTGACACTACCCCGCACTGAATCGCGAGTGCACTGTTTACTTCAAACTGTATCAGTGTGAGAGAGCTGGCGTTGGCACTGTTCACACACGCCTGCACGCGCAGCAGCGGCGTGGCGTTCCCAACGCAACTAATGTGTACCGTAGCATATACTACTGTGGTACACACGGCACCGCAGTATACATCATGTGTATACACATGCTGCTAGCATATTTCACAGTGACTGTATACACATACGTGGGGGCTGTCTGGTACTTTTCACCAGGTGGACACATCACCCCACAGGCTTCGGCCTGGCGTTTTGCCCCAGCCACGGCAGTTTCTGGGCTTAGCAGCCTGTTACGTTTCTTTCACATTTATGTGCCGATCTGGTGCCAGCACCATCACACGCACCTGCACGAGCTGCGCATTTTCCTGCAGAAGCTGCGTGACGTTCCGCCCCAGCGCCGCCACGCCTCCACGAGCACCTCCTCTCCGGCAAAGGGCCACGCAGCGCCGGTGCAAATTACTACTGAAGTGTTTAAAAACAAAAAACACTTCAAAGCACACATACCATGCCGTATACTCCTTGGTCAAAGTATTTGCACACTGTTGTACCTACCTTGTGTGTGTATACAGTACATACTTGTGGTTTATACTTCGAAGTGTTTATGTAGCACCATAACGCGCACCTGCACGAGCTGCGCATTCTCCTGCGGAAGCTGCGTGACGTTCCGCCTGAGCGCTTCCACGAGCACCTGCTCAGGCAAAGGGCCCCAGTGTACCTCTAGTGCTTCCACGTATACTTCAGAAATACTTTCTACTTCATACAGAGTTGGTCCCAGCAGCATCACGCGCATCTGCACAAGCTGCGCATTTTCCTGCAAAAGCTGGGTGACATTCCCAACACAACTACCATACACTGTAATATATGGTCAACCTATTTCACACTGTAGTGTAAATACATCTTGTGTATACACATACATATGTATACTTCGTGTATACCTCAGTATGCTTTTGAAGTACTATATACGTACAGAGCTGGTGCCAGCACCATCACACGCACCTGCACGAGCTGCACATTTTCCTGCAGAAGCTGGGTGACATTCCCGACACAACTAGCATATACACCCCTAGTAGATGGTAAACATACTTCAGAAGTGCTTCGCACTGTAGTGTACATATAGTGTGTACTTCGAAGCATACACATACTTGTAGTATACCTCTAGTACTTCCATGTATACATCAGGATACTGTGTACTACGTTATACAGAGCCGGTGCTAGCAGTATCACACGCACCTGCACAAGCTGCGCATTTTCTTGCAGGAGCTGCGTGACATTCCGCCCCAGCGCCTCCACAAGCACCTCCTCGGGCAAAGGGCCCCGCAGCGCCGGCGGCACCAGAGGCACCAGGTAGGCCCTCGCCAGCTTCCTCGCCCACGACACACCGCCGCCGAGGCCGCCCCTGCAGTGCGCAGGGTGGCGGCAGGGGGCACAGAGCCTGAACGTTTGCGATAATGATTGGAAAACAATGACATGTATCACAATACTTCTATCATTATTGATATTAGACACCGTAATAAAAGACACGGCGCTGCCGAGGCCGCCCCTGCAGTGCGCGCAGTGGCGGCAGGGGGCAGAGAGCCTGAGCGCATGCGAAAATGATACTGAAATGACATGTACCTTTATACTAGACTAGTAGTCGCTTGTAGTAGCTTGTACTTCTAGTTAAAGTATTTCAGAGCTATCTGTACGTGCGGTGCACGACACACCGCCGCCGAGGCCGTCGCTGCAGCGCGCGGGGTGGCGGCGGGGGACAGCGAGCCTGAAGGTGTGCAACAATGGATGACAAAAAATCATACTCGGTGAAGTGTGAGCAAGTGCTGTGGTGTAAGTGGCGCTACCACAAGCCAAAAAAAAATGCTGGGGCAGAGGCACCAGGGTCAAAACGTGCCATGGCGAGGCCGCCCCTGCGGTGCGCACAGTGGCGGCAGGGGGCAGAGAGCCTGAAGGCATGCCAGAAATTCACACTCGGTATGGAGCATTAGATAAGCAAGTGCAGTGTTGCAAGTGGCGCTGCCGAAACGCAACTGGGCCAGGGACACCAGCAGCGCGCGCAGTCGCGGCAACATTGATATAAATAAACAATGGCAAGTATGTTAGGTGCAAGACACGCCGGCCGGCCCCCTGCAACGCGTGTCGCGGCGAGCCTGAAGGTGTGCAACAGTGATTGAAAGTGATATTTCAAAATACACACCTTGTACGTCAATTTTATGTGACAAAGACGCGCCTGCGCCCGCCCATGCCGACTACGGAGTGTGCGGCGGCAGCAGGCGCAGACAGGTTAGGGTTCAGGGGGGCATGTCAGGCCCACAGGTCTAGCGAGTTGAGTTGACAGCGGGTGCAGATGATGTATACTACGTAGTACATGCTTCAGATGTGTACAAGATTACTATTATGATAATGACAGTACAATTTTGTACTTCAAAAAGTACTTCTTGCCAGGCCCACAGGTCCAGCGGGGGTTGAGGTGGCAGCCGGTGCAGACCTCGGGCTGGCCTAGCAGGCACTGTGCTAGCGCACCTGGCGCAAGTGCCCATAAGTTTCATCAGAAGTAATAGCAAGTGCTGTGTTCCAGCTGGCGCGAATACGCACACTGGGCCAGAGGCGCCAGCGCTGCCACTGTCAAAGCCGCCATCGCTGTCATCGCCATGGAAATACTGGTCCTATGAACTACACACAGTACTACTATTAGCTCATTTATTTACCGTGCTTCCGCAGTACAAGGATGCGCTCACCTACTGCTCTCCCCTCCCTTTTACTCCCTCAACGACCCATCAGCGCCGGTCTCAGAGCTGCCATCGCTGCTGTCGCCATGAACATACTACGAAATACTACGTAGTACACACATTACTAGTAGTAGTACGCTTATTTACTGTGCTTCTGAAGTACTTGAAGTTTATAATTGTCCTCACCCCACTCCTCCGATGACTCATCGCCGCCGCTCTCAAAGCCGCCATCGCTGTGTACACCATGTATACTTGAGAAGTGATTACTACATAATACACACACTATTAGTAGCGGCACACACTTAGTTACTGTACTTCAGATGT
Source organism: Ophiocytium majus (assembly GCA_032358315.1). Classification (NCBI taxonomy): domain Eukaryota; class Xanthophyceae; order Mischococcales; family Ophiocytiaceae; genus Ophiocytium; species Ophiocytium majus. The sequence goes on from JAULBY010076982.1 coordinate 28,532, forward strand.
ACTTCGAAGTATATGATACTTCGAAGCGTACTTTCACTGACTGCCCTCACCTGCCCTCCCCTCCCTCCCACTCCTCCGATGACTCGTCATCGCCGCTCCCAAAGCCGCCATCGCTGTCATCACCGTGCAAGCCGGCAGAGGTGCGGCGGGGCGCGGTGGCGCGGCGAGCGGCCTGCCTGCCCGCACGCACCGGCGACGCACCGAGATGGCGCTCCAATGCATCATCCAGCAGCTTGATGTCCTGTGAAAAGTGAACACGCACGATCACAGGTGGGTGGTGCGTAAATGTTCATGAATTGATGCAGGTGGTCTGCCTGCCCGCGGGCATGGGGGAGGCGCTGAGATGGCGCTCCAACGCGTCGTCCAGCAGCTTCATGTTGAGTGAAAGTGAACACACGTGATCAAGGTGAATAACTGATCAATGTTCATGATTTTATGCAGGTGGTCTGCCTGCCTGCGGGCATGGGGGAGGCGCCGAGATGGCGCTCCAGCGCGTCGTCCAGCAGCTGGGTGTCGCGTGAAAAGTGAACAAACGTGATCGAAGGTGAATAACTCATCAATGTTCATGAAGCAAGGCAGCACAAGGGAGGCGCTCCAGCGTGCGTCGTCCAGCAGCAGCATGATGTCGAGTGAAAAGTGAACACGCATGATCATAGTGGATGGTTCATGAACGTTCATGAAGTGCGTGGCCACTGTGAATGGTCCATGAATGTTCATGAAGTGAGGCAGCGCGGGGGAGGCGTCGGGGTGGCACTCCAGCGCGTCGTCCAGCAGCGTGATGTCGAATGAAAAGTGAACATGCATAGCCACAGTGAATGGTTCATGAATGTTCATGAAGGCAGCGTGGGGCAGGCGCTCCAGCGCGTCGTCCAGCAGCTTGATGTCAGATGAAAAAAGAACACGCATGGCCCCAGTGAACGCATGAATGTGCAGCCAAGCCTGCCTGCGTAGCATTCATGTTTGCGCAGCACGGTGTACTTCGGGGACACAATCACCCACTCATGTGGCACGTGGCACGGTACCGTCGTGTCCCAAGAAAGCTGCGCCCGGGGGCAAAAACATTGGGAGTGACAAAGGAAATGGGGGGGCAGGTATCTGTGGGAACCACTCAAACAACCGCATAAATACTTCACTCTAGCCTTTATCGTAACTGACAACATACAACAATGTGCTGGGTGTTATCTTGGGAGGCACCCGATCATACTTGAAGTAGGTGTAGGAGTTTTGGACACCCGCACCAGTAATGCTGTCTTGCACTTGATACAGCTGGAAACCTAAAATAATGTGGTGGGTGCTGCTTGGGGAGGCACCCATTTATAATTATAGTAGGTGAAACCGAGGGGCAACTACTTCGGAACAAGGTGGTCTTCTGCAGTTTATTGATTTGCACTTGTGGGTGTGCAGGAACCCAGGTCAGGCATGTTGGCATGGCGCAGTGGAATGGCCGTGCTGGGCCCATGCAGACAATCCAAGCTGCGCACCGTTAACAAGTATTTTACCATTACCGGCACTTTTCAAAATGGGGTAGTACTACGTACACACACTACGAGCACACTCGAAGCCGTGCACGTCAACGACAGAAAGCACTGCTAGCAGTACCACATCAGTCAAAACCGGGCAGTACGTACACAACCACGTACTGAAATACAAAAAAAAAAATGACCACCGCCGCACCCAGTAGCTCCCATGGACTGGCGTGCCACCACCGAGTTTGCGCACCCAAGAGCAAATCGCAGCGCTCCAAAACCAATACCACCGGCAACACCTCGCACAGCCCAAGTGTGTAGCTGAGCATGCGGATAGCCTCCCAGTGGAGGTTGTCGCCGATGCCCAGCAGTCGCGCCAGGCTGCCAAAGTTGAGCGTGGCGGGGTAGCTGTGGACATAGTGAGGTCTGTTGACTGACCAAACTGACTTGTTGACGTCTGGCGCCGTTGTGGGTGCTGGTGTATGGCGCCCGCGCCTCCCAGCTGCGGTGTGCGCTCATGCGCCGCCACCGCCTCTCGCCCCGCCGCAAATGCCGCCGAGTATCTCAGAAGTACACTGCACATGCTTTGACGAAAGATATCTATGCACATCATTTGAGGTATACATGTGCATGCATGCACACATACTTCGAAGTATTACGTGCAAGTATATGTTTTGAAAGGTGAATAAGTGTCTTGCCCCACTAGCCTACGGCGCCCACTCAAGAGAAGAGGCTATCTACTATGCACTTCCCTTGAGGTATCACCACACATAATCTCAAGTACATACTACATGCAACACCACAACGCCCACCTTGAGAGCCTCCCGCAGCCGCGCCTCCAGCTGCCCCGCGCGCGCCGCCGCTGCCGCCCGCCTCCTCCCCCACAGCTACCGAAGTACTCGGTGCATGCTACGAAAGGGAAGCCTATGCACATCCTTTAAGAAGGTAAGAATACATACACCCAAACTACGTGAAACATCACAACTGTTCACCACCCAGCCCCCCTTCGCCCACCTCGAGAGCCTCCCGTGTCACGCCTCCAGCTGCACTGCGCGCGCCGCCGCCGCCGCAGCCCCTTTCAGAAATACTCCAAGTATACTTCACAAGTATGCTGTGAAAGGTGAATAAATGTATTCATACATACTACTTATACTACCAGTGAAGCACCACAAACCGTCGCCCACCTCGAGAGCCTCCCGCAGCCGCGCCTCCAGCGTCCCCGCGCGCGCCGCCGCCGCCGCCGCCTCATCCCCCGCCGCCGTCGCATTCAGCCGCGCCAGCGCGGTCTGCCGAGCCGCCCTTGCCGCCGCCGCCTCTGCCCCCCCCAGAGCCCCCTCCGCCCTCACCGCGCGCGCGCGCG
>JAULBY010077093.1:0-31344 GCA_032358315.1 Ophiocytium majus
CATCCAATATTACAAATGGTAATACAGTTGAACCAAACGATTTACTTCAATTATATGATGCTTTTAAATCAGGAGGAGGAACAACAGGAACATATAGTGTTTCTATAAGTGGAAGTATTACTGGTTCCGCTTCAACAGCTACTTCTGCTTCATTTGCTACTACTGCTTCTTATGCTTTTAATGGTGGTAGTGGAGGATCAACTTTCCCCTACTCAGGATCAGCAGTTATAACAGGATCATTGACAGTAAGTGGATCTGGACTCACAGTAAGAGGAACTACAACTTTAAGTGGTAGTACAAACATGAGTGGTAGTATTAATTTAGTAGGAACAACTGCAACTACTAATTGGGCTGCAACTAAAGAATCAAAAATAAATTGGTCTGCTGCCGGAACTGCAGGTGCAGGATACCTAGCTATTCCTCTTGGAGAATCAACCTCACCAGTAGCAGGTGCTATGTATGTTGATGTTCAATCTGATCCTAGAACTTTATATATCTATGATGGTTCTTCGTGGAGATCTGTTGTATTAAGTTAATAAAATTTATGAATTGGTTATATAAAAAAGAAGCAATTGAGGGTATATCTCAATTCCCAAATGATACCTTTGGATTCATTTACAAAATTACCCATATACCTTCAAATAAATCTTACATTGGTAAAAAAGTACTTTACCATAACAAAAAAATCAAATTAACCAAAAAAGATCTTGAACTATACGAAGGTGTAGCAGGTCGAAGACCAGCTTATAAATTAGTAGTAACTGAGTCTGATTGGAAAAAATATTGGGGTTCAAATAAACCATTACTTGAATTAAAAAAAACAGAACCTTTAACAGATTTTAAACGCGAAATTCTTTTACTTGCCCCCTCTAAAAAACTATTAACATATTATGAGGCACAAGTTCTATTTGTTTATAGAGTTTTAGAAGAGCCAGATATGTACTTTAACGATAATATTTTAGGTAAATTTTACCGAAAAGACTTTGTTTCCCAAGACTAGATTTGTATTTTGACATTCATGGTAAATGAACTATTAGTTAATCTAGTCAATGGTGTCTTGGGTACTGGGAAACGTACCGCAAGAGGAAACCAATCCTACACTTGCCCCTTCTGTCATCACCATAAACCAAAACTCGAAGTAAACTTTACTGAAAATACAGAAGGAATTAATCAATGGGCTTGTTGGGCTTGTGGTAAGAAAGGTAAAACCATAAGAAGCTTATTTAAACAAGTACAAGTTGATGCTAGTTACTTTCAGGAATTAAGTAAGTTAGTTAAAAATGTTTCTAGAGAAGATATAGGTGAGGTAAAACAAGCTATACTTGAACTGCCCAAAGAATATAAATCTTTCTTAAACAACAAGGATATCATTGCAAGACATGCTCTTGCTTACCTTAAAAAGAGAAATATCACAAACCAAGATATCCTCAAGTACAATATAGGCTATTGCAATTCAGGCCAATATGCTAAAATGATTATTATACCCTCGTACGATAACACCGGTAAATTAAATTATTTCACCGCGAGATCATTCGAGAAAGATCCATTCACCAAATACCGCAACCCCGAAACGTCTCGCGATATTATACCGTTTGAATTGTTTATTAATTGGGATCTACCAATCATACTTTGTGAAGGACCATTTGATGCTATTGCTATAAAACGCAATGCTGTGCCATTATTTGGTAAAAATATCCAAGCTAGTTTGATGAAAAGGCTAGTAGAATCTAAAGTACAAAAAATATATATTGCCCTAGATAATGATGCTGTTAAACAAGCCCTTGGTTTCTGCGAACAGCTTTTAGACATTGGAAAGGAAGTCTACTTGGTAGAACTAGAAGGTAAAGATCCTAGTGATATGGGATTTGAAAACTTCACTAAATTAGTACAAACCGTTTCCCCATTAACACAATATAAACTGATGGAGAAAAAATTATCTATAATATGAAAAAACGTAATATTAAACACGTTAACAACCGTATCCTTGAAATTTCCGAAGATGCAAAACAAATTACTCTTCCGGACTCTAGGTACTATAGACGTAATGGTGAATATTATCCTTCAATTACTCACGTTTTGGGTTCCTATCCAAAAGGTAAACATTTTGAAGAATGGTTAAAAAATATGGGCCGTTCAGCTGACTATATCGTTAGAAAAGCTGGTGAAGATGGAACCAAAGTACATGAAATGATTGAAGAATATTTAGAAGGTAAAGAAATGAACTTCTTAAATGCTTCTGGGTATCCACAATATGATCCATCTATTTGGCAGATGTTTTTACGTTTTGTTGATTTCTGGGAAACCCATCAACCTGAATTAATCGATCAAGAAATCCATTTATTCTCAGATACCCTTAGAGTAGCAGGTACAACAGATTTGGTTTGTAAAATTGGAAACGAACTTTGGATTATTGACCATAAAACATCAAATCATATTCAAACAACATATGAATTACAAGCAGCAGTTTATGCTCATTGTTATGCAGAATGTTTTGGTGTGGTACCTGATAAAACAGGTATTTTATGGTTAAAATCAAACAAACGTAAAGCGTCTAAAGATAAAATGCAAGGTAAAGGATGGGAAATGATTTTACCATCTCGCACACAAGAGGAAAATATTGAAATCTTTAAAACGGTAAAACGTTTATTTGATTTAGAAAACCCAAATGAAGCACCTGTATTTACTGAATTTAAAACGAGCGTTAAGAAAGAGGCGTAATATGTATAATTATGATAAGTTTAGTTCAATTATTGAAGGAAGTAAAAGACACTCCTAAAGCTATATTTTTAGCAGGATCTGCAGGCAGTGGTAAATCTTACATAACTCGCGAATTATTACCTTCATCATTCCAAGTTCTTAACTCAGATGATACATACAAAGCTCTACTTAAAGCAAGTGGGATTGGTTTAGATCAAAAGAATTTTACTCCTGATCAATTATCCCAAGCTTCTAAATTACAATCTCAAGCTAGAAAAACTACTCAAAATAAATTAGCTCAATCAATAGAAAGTAAAAATAATATTATCATTGATGGGACTGGTGCTGCATCTGGACCTGTTTTAGAGAAAAAACAACAACTAGAAAATTTAGGGTACGAAACATTAATGATAATGGTTTATGCTTCACCTATAACTTCCCTTGAACGTAACCAACAACGTGAAAAAGAAGGTGATAGAAGTTTAATGCCCGGAATTGTATTACGTACTTGGAGAGATGTAAATAAAAATATTGAAACGTATAAACAAGCGTTTGGAAATGATTTTATTTTATTAAACAATAATCCAAAAGACGCTAAACAAGAATTTAATGCTGATTTACTTGAGCCATTTATTCAAGCATCTACAGCCATAGGTAAACCTAAAACCCCTGAAGAACAAGCTAAATCAGATGCTGAGAAAGCTAAACTAAATAAAGATATTGAATCTATGGTTAAACAATTACATGAATTTGATTCAATAGATACTGCTAAAAAGAAAATAAATGAATTCGTTAGTTAAAGCGCTTATACAACCTATACTGGAAGCAAACCAAGGTGGTATTGCTTTGGTACCTGGTGGTTTTAAACCGCCTACAATTGGTCATTTTGCATTAGTAAATGAAGTAGCAAACCGTCCTGAAGTATCTAAAGTAATTGTTCTTATAGGACATAAAACTAGAGATGGCGTAACTAAAGAAGAAAGTAAAGCTATATGGGATATTTACCAAAAATATTTACCCTCAAATGTTGAAATCAAAATAGCAGATAACTCATCCCCAATATCAGACGTTGGATCATTAATTAAAAATAATCCGGACACAATGTATTATCCTGTAGTAGGAATCAGAGGTGAAATGGATTTAGGTGATTTGAAACGTTTTGATAGCATGAAAGGAAAGTATGAAAACTTTAAACCTATTGTTATCCGATCAGAGGAAGGTGAAGATCGTATTAGTGGTACAAATACACGTGCTGCTTTAATTGGTGGAGAAAAAGAAAGATTCCAAACATACCTCCCAACTGAACTTTCAGATGAAGAAAAAGATAAAGTGTGGAATATTTTAACTAAAACTCCTATTCAAGAATTTGTTACACAATCCGAATTGGATGATGTTGAAAAAATAGCGGATGAATGGTTTGAGGATTATGGCATTGATGTTCAATTTACAAAACACTTTATAGAACGAGTAAATGATGAACGTAATGGAAAACCTATTTCTGTTGAAGAATTAGAAGATCTATTCACTCAAACAGCAGAAAAATATGGAGAGAAATTAGCTAACCTCCCAGATGATTATCAAGCTGTATTACTTAAATTACGTAACGATATCAACTTACCATTTGCTCTAAATTATGATGAGAAAAATGATGAGATGGATTTGGTTGCTAAAACGGTAATGCGTAAGAAAAACTTCCAAACATCGAATCCAAAATTAGCGTTACAGGAAATGTATGCTGAACCTAGTGAGTTTAGCTATCCCCCAATGATCAAATCCCTTACAGAATATATGTTAGATAAAGGTATGAATATTCGTCCTTTACCTAAAGTAAAATTTGTAAATGATGATGTTGAAAACGCTAAAAATTTCTTCGGTAAAACAGCGTATTATGATCCGAATGAACGCGTTATAGTACTTTATACAATGAATCGTCATCCAAAAGATGTTATGCGTTCATACTCGCATGAGATGGTCCATCATATGCAAAATTGTGAAAATCGTTTAGGTAATGTTTCTACTACCGACATTAATGAAGATGATTATTTATATAAATTAGAAGAAGAAGCCAACAAAATAGGAACCATGACCTTCAGAGAATGGACAGACACACTCACAAAAAATACAGTTAATGAAATAGTAACAGATACAGATGTAATTTGTGATAAATGTGGTCATGATTGGCCTATAGAAACGGGTGGTAAGGATTTATATATTTGCCATGACTGTGGACATGATAACACACCCTCATTAAACGAAGGTCGTTACGATAAAATCACAAATGTTATTTCCTCTAAAATATTCAATCAATGGAAAGAAGATTATAACAATGGTGCTGAAGCATCTCGTATTAATGAATTCTTCCCATTTGAAGGTGAAGAAATAGATGTAGACGCTAATATATCATTTGTTCCTGAACTTGGAGGACTTAAAGTAGATGGCGGAGCTAATGATTATATTGATTACATTGAAGTAAGATTCGAAGTAGACCCTGAAAAACTTCCTGAATTTTGGGAAGAAATTTCAATGAACTTGAAAGATGTTATCCGCCACGAAGTGGAACATTTAACTCATGGTGAAGGTGATGTAGCTAATCCTGCTAAATGGATGGAAGATGATACATTGATCCGTCAAATAATTGACGCTAAGTTATTACCCCCAGCTCAATATTTTAAACTAGAAAAAGAAGTAGATGCTAACCTACAAGGAATGTATTTACGTGCTAAAAAAGAAAAACGTGAATTCAAAGATGTTATAAACACTTATTTGGATACTCAAGATATAACACCTGAAGAAAAAGAAGAAATACTAGATCTTTGGAGAAGCAGATTACCTGTATTAAATTTGCCCAAATTTTAATATGAAAAAGACACCTACATTATTAGACTTATACGAGGCAATTAAACCCTATACCATTTATTGTGATATGGATGGAGTACTTTGTGACTTTGATGAGGGATATGAAAAACTAACTGGCATATCCACACAAAAAGCTAACGCTATGGGTAAATCCTACTTTTGGAAATTGTTTAGAGAAAAACTTAAAGAAAAAGATATTAAAGAAAAAGATTTTTGGGCAAATTTAGAATGGCAACCTGGAGGAGAAGAACTCTGGGGCTCTATCCAAAAATATAACCCAAATATCCTTTCAGCTCCCGCAGTAGATTTTAGTCTCCCATCGGACCAACAACTTAGTCCGGACCACAATGAAGCTATTCAAGGAAAAAAAGAATGGATTGCAAAAAATCTTAGTGGTGTAGGCGAAGAAATATTTGTACCTGCTTCTCAAAAATCAAAATATGCCAGACCAAAAAGCATATTAATAGATGATATGGAAAAAAATACAGATGCCTGGGAAGCAAGTGGAGGTAAATCTATCCCCCATACTTCAGCTTCTGAAACTCTAGAAATCCTTAAAGACCAATACAAATTATAATGTCAGATTCAGTTTTAAAAAAAGAATTCCAAAAAAGAGACGTAGAACGTTTACGTAACCTGGTAGCAGGTAAACATGGTAACCGTACTACTATGGGAATTGGTTATAGTGGTCCTCAAGAAGAGGAACATAAAGAAGGTGATGTTTGGGTATCTGGAGGTAGAACTTGGACTATTAAAGACGGTATTAAAGAAAATGTTACCAAATTAGATAAATTTAAAAAAGTAGCAGTTCCACTATTTTGTCCTAAATGTAAACAAGTAATGGATAAACAGTTAGATCCATTTTATTATAAATCTTATAATGAATGTTTAGACTGTAGAACAATTACTGAAACCCAAATGAAAATTGCTGGGACTTGGGAAGATTATACTAATCAAACATATAATGCCGAAATTGATCATACAATAGAAGAATATAAAAATTGGTTTTCTAATATCCTTTTAGAAGGTAAAGAAGGTTACGTTTCCGAAAATGGTGAAGTACAAAAATGGGTTGGTGGAATTGATAAAGAACGCGCTCAAAAATCACTAGATGATGCTATTGAGTATTTAAACTCTCTAAAGAAATAATGGAAACTTTTGCAATGGTAACTACGATCGCTGTAGCTTTAATAACAGCAGTATTTGGTCCAATTTTAGTAAGTTGGGCTAGATTGAAAATGGAAAAAAAGGATAAAGTAACCCCAATGAGAGAGGCCCTAGAAGCCTCTACTTTGGTTGATAGTCAACTTGAAGTGATTCTAAATGAATTAGATTGTGATAGAGTATGGTTACAACAATTCCATAATGGAGGTCATTTTTACCCTACAGGAAAATCCATCCAAAAATTCTCTATATTTTACGAAAAAACAACCCCCGATCTTCCACATCTACAACATACATTCCAAAATATTCCTGTATCTCTATTCCCTAGAGTATTATCTAAAATTTATAAGGACACAGAAATAGCAATTGATGATGTATCTACAGCAGAAGATACTTATGGTTTAGAATATATGACTACTCAATTTGGAACTAAATCAGTATGTATGCTTGGTTTATATAGTTTAGATGATCATTTAATAGGTGTATTAGGTATATCATTTAAAAATGCTCATAAACTAAAAAGAGATGAATGGATCCTTATTAGACAGAAAGCAGGAGTTATAGGAACACTAATTTCTGAATATTTATACGCAACAACTAAGAAATAATTTAATATTTATAATAAAATGGCAGATAATTTTGACCTAAAAAAATTCTTAAAAGAAAGCAAAGCTCTTGAGAATTTAAATCCTTCAATGAAATCTATAAACGAAGGTGAAGCCGCTTACGAATATGAAAAAGGTAAGAAAGAAGGCGAAGAAATTGAAAAGAAAAAAATGACTAAAGAGGCAATGAAAAAACAAATCAAAGATATGATTGTTGCTGAATTAGATTCCGCAGGTGATATAACTATCGATAATACACCAAAAGGTGATCCCTATGCTAATTATTTTGGAGAAGGTAAAGACCCAGAAGAAAAAGCTGAAGAAGATGAAGCACTTCTAGATGGTGGATTTGGTAGCTTTGAAGAAGGTTATCCTGAATATGATGATGAAGAAGATACCTATGATTATAGTAATGACTATTACGATAATGAATATGGTGATTCTAACGATTTTGGAGACACAGATGAATTTGATGGTTACGGAGGATTAGATATCGACGAAGCTAAGAAAAAAGAAGCTGATGTAGAAGATGTTGAAGTAACTGATACAGAAATCGAAGACGTACCTGCAGAAGACGAAATGCCTGCTGAAGAAGCACCTGCTGCTGATGGTGGTATTGAAGACTTAGCAGCTGATATGAAAGGTACAGAAGCAGATCTTATGGACCATTTAATGAAAGCATTCCAGATTGCTAAAGGAATGCAAAATGAAAAACTTGAAACACAAGTAGGAAATACACTGAAATTCTTCGTTAGCGAGTATATCGGTGGAGGTGAGCAATAATTAAATCTATAATAAATCAAATCTATGAACACAACAGAAATTTTAAACGCAATCAAAGAAGAATTAGCTACATTAGAGGCTGAACATGGTAAAACATCTAAAGCCGCTCGTGGACGCGCACGTAGCGCAGCTAATTCAATTAAAAAATTGGCAGCTGAATTTAAAAAGACTTCAACTGCTGAAGACAAAGCTTAACAATGAAACTACACGAGGCATTTTCACCGGAGGAGTCTAATAAAATATATTCAAACTTTTTGGCAATCGTAAACGATCCAAAACGTAGAGATAAATTAGTTAGAAAACATGGTGCAAATGCCGAGAATGTAGCTTATGGTACTGCTGTTAATCAAGTAAAAAGAAACGCAGCCAATAATATTGAAGAACCACAACCTGAAGAAACAATGGAAGACGTTAAATTGAAAGAAATGGTTAAAGCCGCTCTAACCAAAAAAGCTAGACCTGATTACCTAGATATTGACAAAGACGAAGATAGAGAAGAATCCATGAAAAAAGCAGCTCAAGATAAGAAAAAAATGCAAATGGAAGATCTTGACCTAGGTCATCAAGATAATGAACCACATATGATTAAAGCAGAACTTGCTCAAATAGGCAAATATGCTATGGAATTGTATAAAATGGTTGATCAATTTGAAGGTCCCCAAGAAGTTGACTTCCCCGCTTGGTGGCAATCAAAAATTACCACTGCTAAAAACATGATTTCTTCAGCAAAACATTACCTTGAGTTTGAACTTGAAGAGCCTAAAATTGATGCTATGGTAGACGTAGCTTCTGAAGAAGGAGCAATTGATGAAATGTCAAAAAGTCAAATCAAAAAACGTGGAGAAATTTACGATGCTTTAAAAGCTAAAGGTATGTCTGATGAAAAAGCAGGTAAAATTGCTACATCAACAGCAATGAAGAAAAAAATTAAAGAAGCTATTTTAGCTAAACTTAAAAATAAATAATGGACAGCAACGAACTTAAAAATAGACTTAAGGTATTAGTTAAGCAGGTGTACTCTAATAGAACAGTTACACCTGAAGAAGCCGTTCAATATGATGAGCTAACGAAATTCCCTGAGCTAAAAGCAGTTATCGTTGACCTATTAACCCCAGAATATGATAGCTTTTTAGCTTCAATTGATTGGGTTGCTCCTCGTCCTACTACATTCCGCATCAACTTAAAAAATGATCAAAATTTTTATTTGATATATGGTAAACGTAGTTGGGTTGCTCAAGTAGCAGGTAAAAAATATTATTTACTTAATTTGCCTGAAGAAGAAAGAGCATCAGAAGCAATCGCAAACCTTTTACGTTACGGTGCTAAAGCTGAACCTGAAGAAACAGGAGCAGGTATCGAAAGTATTGAAACCCCAGCTGAAACCCCAGCTGAAACCCCACCAACAGAAACACCAGAAGAAACACCGGCATAATGGATATTTTAGAAAAATTCATTCGAAATATAGCTTACAAATTCCCTAAAGGGTATCCTGATATGAAAGATAAACAGGATGTTTTACTTTTAGAACGTGAGTTATTTAAATATAATATCGATTTGAGAGAGGGAACCAAAGCAGCAAATACACGTAAAGCAATTGATACTATAGCTAATTCAGAAGCAGGTAAAGCATCCGGCTTAACTAAAATGGCTGATACCTATAGAATAGGTAACCCTAATAAAATAGATAAAGATAAATTTCTTGAAATTATCAATAGTGTATTTGAATCACCTAAAGTTACAGTATATGGACCTAAAGAAGGTTCAAATTCAAGTTCAAAATATAACATGTTTGAATTTGATTTAGCAGGTGAAGGTCAAGTACAAATCGTTCTAGCAGGTGGTGCTAATGAAGGTGAAAAATATGAGCAAGGTTTACTTGACAAATTAAAAGCCTCTGCAGGTAAACCAATAAATGATATAGAATACGATGATGTAAAACAGATATTTACCACTTTAGGTATAGATCCAACTACTCTTACTTCTGAAGATATAAAATTTGAAGGAGCATCAGATACAAAACGTCAACTTTCATTTGAGGGTCCTAAACCTATAGGAAGTATTATTTCAGATATTACAATAAACGGGGCAAAAGGTAAATATTATTTATCTATTAAAAATGTAGGTGGTTCTGCTATCTACAATGGTGGTAATATACCATTTATAGTAATGGACAAAGAAGGTAAAATAATATTTGATAAATCAAAATACAATGATAATCCATTATTTGCAGATATATTTAATATTTTAGGAGTTGATTCTCAAAGAATAGCAGACGGTTTAAATGATTACATTAATCAAACAGGTGCATCAACTAATTGGGAAACTGCTCAAGTAAAAGATTTAGATGCTGTAAGAAATTTATTAGCTTCATCTTTTGGATATGGTTATTGGTATATTAGAGAGAAAAAAGGAAACAAATTATTTATATACCATGTAGCAACTCCCGAAGCGGCATATGATATGGTAGGTGATCTAAGACCTAATTCAGTTAAAATGAAATATCCTAGCTCTAGTACTAAAGTATTTGAAGTTAGAATTGAAACAGATAGTAAAGTTTTAGAAGGAGGTCCTAAAGTGCCTTTAGTTTATCAAATTGTAGCTCGTAACGCCTCTGGAGGTGTAGTGCCATTAAGGATGAACATTCGAACAAATAAATAATATTTATCATCATGGATAAAGCACGTTTAAAACATTTAATCAAAGAAGTATACTTGAAAAAAGATACTTGCAACTGTGGTTGTCACAGCTGTGACAACGTAGGTAATCCTGGCGTTGTATTAAATGAAAGTATAGCTCCTAAGGAAATATTGTCGGAAAATCTGCGATACCACGTGGATAATCAACTCCCACTTACCGAAAACACGTTCCGATATGGTTCCGAATCATTTCTTAATTTATGGGCAGAAGCTCGTTCATTATATTTACGTGAAATTATTCATGTAAACGAAGATGATAAACAAATTATTGAAGAAACTGATTTAGGTAACTTTGGTTTATATGAAAATCAAAGAGTAGCTTTAGATATGCTTATGATGGAGGGAGAAGAACTTGAAGAAGCAGAAGATAAAAAGAAAAATCCCCCCCTTGGAAAACCAAAACGTGGAGGATCTAAAAAATTCTATGTTTACGTAAAAAATCCTAAAACTAAAAAAATTAAAAAAGTTAGTTTTGGAGACACATCCGGGCTATCAGCTAAAATAAATAACCCAGAAGCACGTAGAGCATTTGCTGCACGTCACGATTGTAAAAACAAGAAAGATAAAACTAAAGCATCTTATTGGTCATGTCGCTTACCGCGATATGCTAAATTGCTTGGATTAAAATCTTCATTTTCAGGATTTTGGTGATGAATAAATTAGAAAACCTTATTAAAGAAACCATTAAAAACCATCCTGGTTTATGGGCTAACATACGTGCTAAACGTGAACGTGGAGAAAAACCATCTCCAAAGGGATCTAAAGCATATAAATCTGCTGTTAAAGCAGGTAAGGAAATTAATAAACTTTCCGAAGGAGAAACTCCGGAACTTCAATTCCCGGATGATTTCCAACCTGCGAAATCCGTTCCAAAAGGTGGTGCTATGTGTGCTAACTGTGCTAAATGGAATGAAAAAACACAATTATGTGAAGGTCAATACTATATTGATTGGCATGGTAATGGTGAAATTCCTGCTGAACCAACTGAATATGTTTGTATTTGGTGGGTAGATGAAAGAAAATGAAACCATACACTGACATAGAAGTTACTGACAAATATATTATTCGTGAATTTAACGAAAATATAGACCCAATAGAACTTATGTGGCATCGTGATGATGAAGATAGAACAGTTGAAATCCTAAATGAAACAAATTGGCAACTTCAGTTAGATAATAGCTTGCCTACCTCATTAAAAGAACGTATATTTATCCCAAGACACGAATGGCATCGTGTAATAAAAGGAACAGGAACACTCAAGTTAAAGATACATAAATCATGAAATTAGATAACTTAAAAGAATTGGTAAAAGAGGAACTTAAACGTGCTTTAAACGAAGAAGATGAAACATCATCTATTGAAACTTTAGAGGATGCTGTAATGTTTTTAAACAATAACAGACAAAGTATTTTACAAATTGCAGATAAGTATGCTGGGAAAGATGTTCAAACAATTCAACATGCTATTGATATATTTCTCAATCCATACATTAAAAACACATCTAAACCTATAGTTGATAGAATCAAAGCCGCTATTAGTGGTGCTATTAGTAAAAGAAACATTAAAAACAATCCTGAACTTTCCCAAACATACGATAAACTAAAAAATGTAAAAGGATTTGTAGGATAAAAACATTTAGAACAGATCTATAGCCTGTTCGCTTAAAAAATATTTATGGAGTTGTAGCCCGATCTTTGGATTCGGGCTATTTTTTTTGTATATTTAAAATATAAAATAGATTATGGACAAGAAAATAGTAATAGTAGGAGCAGGCGTTGCCGGTGTCAACGCTGCAACAAAGTTAGTGGATAATGGATATCCTGGAGAATTAATCACAATCATCGATATGGGTAAAGATCCATATAAAAGATTACCTGAAGAAGTAATGACAGGTTTCCTAGGTGCTGGAGGTTGGTCTGATGGTAAATTAACTTATCACACTGCCATTGGAGGTCAATTATCAAAATACACAGGTGAGGATAAAGCAATGGAATTGATGGATCAAGTGATTACCAATTTCAAACGTTTTCACCCTAAACCTAAAGAAGTACAATGTTCAAATCCTGTTGAGGAACCTGAATTCATTAAACCATATTTTGGTTTACGTTTATTCCCAGTATGGCACGTAGGTACAGATTATTTATCTGAAATCGCTAAAAATTGGTACGATTATTTAATATCTAAAGGTGTACAATTTCATTGGGAAGCTAAAGTAACATATATAGAATTTGATTCAAATTCAATGTTAGTTAAAGAAGTAAATCAAGATACTATTATTGAACAAGGATTCCCTGATTTTGAAGTATCATATGATGAACTTATTTTTGCAGTAGGCAAATCAGGAATTGACTTTGCTCAACACCTAGCAAACCAATATGAACTCCCAGACGAACCTAAATCAGTTCAAATTGGTGTTCGATTTGAAGCACCACAAGAACACTTCCAAAAACTAATCGATATTTCATATGACTTCAAGTTATATAGAAAATTTGATGATGAAGGAGTTTCACTACGTTCATTTTGTACAAACAATAATGCTGCTTATGTTGCTGTAGAGGAAACATATGGTAACCACAGTTACAATGGTCACGCTAAAAAAGACGAAGCATATAGAAATAATATGACTAACTTTGGTATCTTGATGGAAATTAATGGTATTGAAGATCCATTTACTTGGTCACGTGATGTAGTAAATAAAGTACAGGCAAACGGAACTGGTTTATATTATAGTCCATCTCGTACTCCATCAACTACATCTGAAGGAAATGGTGTAACAGCAACTCAAATTAGTTTAGATACACTTACTCATGTTGTAGAACCTGCAATGGAAGGTTATTTCAAATATGTTATGGACTTTATCATGGATATGAAAAAAGTATTTCCAACATTAGGAGACGATTGGGGAATGTATATTCCTGAAGTAAAATATTTGTCACCTGAGGTAAAAGTAGATTATAGTAATCTTAGTTTAGTAGATTATCCTAACGTACATTTCGTAGGTGATGCTTTAAGTGCACGTGGTATTACAGTATCAGGAGCTCAAGCAATTTATGTTGCTGAATATGTATTAGAAAATAAATAATGAAAATATCTGAATTAAAACAAATCATTAAAGAAGAAATACTAAAGACATTAAATGAAGCATTCATTAATGACAAAGGAGAACTTGAAGATTTCGATTTTGAAGATGATTTAGTAGTTAAATATACTCCTAACTATTATCAAAATGAAAAAGACTATAAATTTTTTTATTGTGAAAAAGGTTTAGCTGATGATTTTGAAACTATAAATGGAAAAAAAGTTAAGGAAATTATAGGATATTCTCATTTTATAGATCTTCCAAATGATAAAAAATGGATTTTGGGTATGCCTGACCCAACAACTGAATTAGAAAAAGAATTTCCTGATTTACTTTTAGATCCTGATGGATGTAGTGATGCTGAATTTGAAGTAATAGGGTACATATATTCTAAAAGCGGGAAAGATATCGAAACAGAATATGAAGAAAATGAATTATGGGATGCTTTTTATGATTCATTAGGAAGTTAAAATTTAATTAAATAAAAAAGTTATGAAAATAGGATTTTGTGGAACAATGTCAGTTGGTAAAACAACATTAGTTAATGCTTTAAAGGAATTACCTGAATTTTCAGGATATGAATTCAGAACTGAGCGTTCAAAATATTTACGTGATTTAGGTATTCCATTGAATACCGATTCAACATTGAAAGGTCAAATTATATTCTTTGCTGAACGTTCAAGTGAATTATTTGCTGAAGATCTAATTACAGATCGTACAGTAATAGATGTAATGGCGTTTACGCGTTTAGCTGTATCGATTCCATACTTTATGGCAGACGCACTAAACGATGCGGTATCGCATTTAATACGTGAATATGATTATATTTTCTATGTTTCACCTAAAGGTGTAGAATTAGAGGATAATGGTGTTCGTACTATAGATGCAAAGTATAGAAAGGAAGTTGATAAAGAGATTCAAAAACTAATCTTGAAACATAAACCCAAATTTAAATCATATCATGAATTATCGGGTACTACCGAGGAGAGAATAGAGAAAATTAAACAAGTAATGTCCCTCTAATATTTATCAATAAACTATAAAATGAAACAAACTCGTTTACTTGAAATCATACGTGAAGAGATAGCTGGAGCTTTAAATGAGGCTGGATTTGATGACCAGATATCAGCTCTTAAAAGACAAAAAGATGCTATTGAAAAACAAAAAGCACCTCTTATTAAAAAAGAAGCAGATTTATCTAAAAAAATAGCAGATTTAGAAAAAAAACAAGCAGACGCTGAGGTAAAATCAAGTGCTCAACTTGAAGAAGAAACCTTAAACGAAAAACCAGATTTTGGTGGTCAATTAGATAAAGAAGTTGCTGCAAAATATGGTGAAGAAGATACATTAGAAGCAGCTACTGAAAAAATTACTAATAGAGTATTATCTGATAAAGGTTTAACTAAAGCTGAAGTAGCTAAAATGGATAAAGATGCACTTAAAGCATTACTAAAAGATATCCGTGCTTTCATCTCCCAAAAGAACAGAACCCCAGAAGTAACAGCAGCTCTTGAAAAACAAAAAGAAATTGAAGCTAGTAGACCTGGAGGATATACTGGGAAACAATTACAAGATAACCAAACAAATAAAGCTATCTTAAGAGCATTAGGATTTGAATCTAAAAAAGGACCAAAAGGACCAACTAAACCTAAAGCAGAAAAACCAGCTTCTACAGGTAAAAAAGGAAGACCAGCAGGTGCTCCTAAAGCAGAAAAAGTAGCTACTCGTACACCTGGAGATGATGGAATGGATGATGTATCCTATTCAGATGTAGATGGTGAAGATAAAGAAGCAACACAAAATATAGGCAGTGATTCAACCGCAAAAGAATTAGGAAAAGAAGCAGATGTATCTAAAAATCCTGATTTTGACCGTATCCGTAAAGGCTTACAAAATAAAAGAAAAAACTCTAAAGACGGAATATTAAGTCCTGAAGATATGAAATTAGCTATTAATATCATTAACACTGCTAAAGATAAATATAAATTTAATACTACACAAGTAGATTCTCTTCGTGCAGATATTGGTCTATAAGATGAAAGATAAATTAATTCAAATAAAGTTATCCCGCCTCATCATAGGTGGGATACTTTTATTATGGTTAATTCTTTTAGCCTATTTTAAACCAACACCAAATGTTGTAGACAAATACGCTAAAGAGAAAAAAGAAATTGATAGTTTGAAAAACAATATCTTCTTGTTAAAAGAAGGTCAACGCATACTATCCAAAAATGTTAACAAACAAGTTATAGTAATTGATTCATTAGAAGAAGAAATCATTATCACAGAACAAGAGCTATCTCAAACACGCACATATTATGGCAACAAAATTAAAGATCTTACTAGTGCTTCTAATACTGAGCTCGAACAGTTTTTCACAAATCGATACCAATAGAATCTGTTTCTCGTATAGTAAAGCAAAATTAATCGCTCTTGATTTAGTCAAAGGCGATTCTGCTATTGCTGAACTTAAATTAGCCAATAAAATGATTTGGCAATTGAATGAGAAAAGCAGTGCCCAAGATAGTTTAGTTACCCTATATGCAGCTAAAGAAGAAAATTATGTTGGACAAATAGCAAATTACGATCAAATCCTACTCAAGCAAGATGAGATTATAACAGGCCTTGAAGGTGATGTTAAAACACTAACTCGCAAAAACGATATCCTTAAAAAAGGACTTAAATGGTTAGGTGGAGGATTCGTGGCTTCCCTACTATCTGTTGTTACATTGGTGACAATTAAATAATGGAAGAAAGAAATTTAAAACAGGTAATCCGAGAGGAATATATAAAGTGTGCCCAATCACCGGCTTACTTTATGAAAAAATACTGTTACATCCAGCATCCAAAACGCGGACGTATACAGTTTAACCTGTACCCATTCCAGGAAAAAGTACTTACATTATTTCAAGAAAATCCTTACTCGATAGTACTTAAATCTAGACAGTTAGGTATCTCAACATTAGCAGCTGGTTATTCACTTTGGTTAATGTTGTTCCATGAAGATAAAAACGTGCTATGTATCGCAACTAAACAGGAAACCGCTAAAAATATGGTTACCAAAGTTAAGTTTATGTACGATAGCTTACCTTCATGGTTAAAAGAAAAAGACAAACCCCAAGAGTTTAGTAAATTAACCCTCCGATTAAATAACGGATCTCAAATTAAAGCCACTTCAGCATCAAGTGATGCAGGTCGTTCAGAAGCCGTTACTTTGCTAATAATCGATGAGGCCGCCTTCATTCACAACATCGGTGAGATATGGGCATCAGCTCAACAAACCTTAGCTACTGGTGGGGGTTGTATAGCATTATCTACTCCTTATGGTACAGGTAACTGGTTCCATCAAACATGGGTTAATTCAGAAATGGGTGAGAATAGTTTCTTACCAATTAGATTACCATGGGAAGTTCACCCTGAACGAGATCAAACATGGAGAGACCAACAAGATAAAGATTTAGGTATTCGTATGGCAGCACAGGAATGTGACTGTGACTTTACAACTTCTGGTGATACAGTATTCCAACCAGAAGATATTGTGTTTTACGAACAATTTCAATTACAAGACCCTCTAGAAAAACGTGGTATAGACCAAAACTTATGGATTTGGGAACCAGCGGATTATTCAAGGAACTATCTGATAGTAGCTGACGTAGCTCGTGGCGATGGTAAGGATAATTCGGCGTTTCACATCATAGATGTTGAATCATTCACTCAGGTAGGTGAATATAAGGGACAAATCAGTACTAAGGATTATGGACATCTATTAGTTAGCATTGCAACGGAATACAATAATGCTCTACTAGCAGTCGAAAATCAAAGTGTAGGTTGGTCTACTGTACAAACCATTTTGGATAGAGGTTATCAAAACTTTTACTACTCCCCTAAAGGTGGAGTTAACAATACAGATTCTTTCTTTGATCCATATATGGATGTAAGTAAGATGACCCCAGGATTTACAATGTCTTCAACAACTCGTCCTATAGCAATTGGTAAATTCCAAGAAGCTGTTATGGATAAAGGAGTTGTTTTCCGATCTAATCGATTATTAGAGGAAATGAAAGTATTTATATGGAGAAACGGTAGAGCAGAAGCACAAGCAGGTTACAATGATGACTTGATGATGGCATTTGCTATTGGTTGTTACTTACGTGATACTGCTTTCAAATTAAGACAAAGTAATATGGATATGACTAAAAGCATGCTTAATGGAATTGCTGGTAATTCTTCAAAATACTCCGGTGGCTACTCAAATGGTCCTTCGTATGCTGACAGATATAATAACAACCCATTTCAAATAGATAACCCTTACTCAGACAGCAAAGAAGATATTTCTTGGCTTTTATAAACTAAAACATGGCAAATACAGGACTATTTAGTAGACTACAACGATTATTTTCAACAGATGTAATCATCCGAAACGAAGGAGGAACACAGTTGAAAGTAATGGATGTTAATAAAATCCAAGTTTCGGGTGAATACGAAACAAATGCACTAATCGATAGGTTCAATAGAATCTATACTAACTCTCACACCTCAATTTATGGTTACCAAAGCAGTTTTAATTACCAAACTTTACGCCCCACACTTTATTCCGAATACGATGCAATGGATACAGATGCTATCGTTGCTTCTGCCCTAGACATTATTGCTGACGAAAGTACATTACGTAATGATATGGGAGAAGTACTTCAAATCCGTAGTTCGGATGAAGATGTACAACAAATCCTATACAATTTATTTTATGATGTATTGAATGTTGAATTTAATTTATGGCCTTGGATTCGTAACATGTTGAAATACGGTGATTTTTTCTTAAAATTAGAAATTGCTGAAAAATTCGGTGTATATGGAGTAATTCCTTACAACGCATTCCATATCGAAAGACAAGACGGATACGATAGAGACCATCCAGCTTCTGTAAGATTTAGATTTGACCCAGATGGTATCTCATCCCCTTCAGATTATGGTTACTACAATGTACCAAATTCAGGTGGACAAGCTAGTTCAATTTATTTTGACAATTACGAAATGTCGCATTTCCGTTTGTTAACAGATACTAACTTCTTACCTTACGGTAGATCTTATTTGGAACCGGGACGTAAATTGTTTAAACAATATACGATGATGGAAGATGCGATGTTGATTCATAGAATTGTTCGTGCGCCTGAAAAACGTATATTCTACATCAACGTTGGTAATATTGCACCTGCTGAGGTAGAAAATTTCATGCAGAAAACAATTTCCAAAATGAAACGTACTCCATACATTGATCAACAAACAGGTGATTATAACTTGAAGTACAACATGCAAAACTTACTTGAGGATTTCTATATTCCGGTTCGTGGAAATGATCAAGCAACTAAAATCGATAACTTAGGTGGTTTACAATATGATGGAATCCAGGATGTTGAATACTTAAGAGATAAATTATTTGCTGCCCTTAAGGTGCCTAAAGCATTTATGGGTTACGAAAAAGATTTGACAGGTAAAGCTACATTAGCCGCTGAAGACATCAGATTCGCACGCACAATTGAACGTATCCAACGAATTGTAGTATCTGAGTTGACTAAAATAGCATTGGTTCACTTATACGCTCAAGGCTATACCGACGAATCATTGACAAACTTTGAATTATCGTTAACTACTCCATCAATCATCTACGATCAAGAAAGAATCGCATTGATGAAAGAAAAAGTTGAGTTAGCTGCTCAAATGATGGAAAATAAGTTGTTACCAACTGATTACATCTATGAAAATATCTTCCATTTGAGTGAAGATCAATACGATGAATATAGAAACTTGATCGCTGAAGATGCTAAACGTAGATTCCGATTAGCTCAAATCGAAAACGAAGGTAATGACCCACTTGAAACAGGTAAATCATATGGTACGCCACACGATTTAGCAGCTTTATATGGTAGAGGTAGATATGACGCAGGTGAAGTACCTGTTGGATATGATGAGGAAGCTGATTTAGGTCGTCCGGAAGAAAAAGTAACCAATAGAAATACTCAAGATAATGCTCTTGGTAAAGATAGAATTGGAGCTTCTGGAATGAAAAAAGATGGAGATGAATCAGATTCTGTAAAAGTAACATATAAAGGCGGTTCACCTTTGGCGCTAGAGACGAAAACTAAACGAAATCCTAATTCTAGAATGTTCAATGATATCAAAAATCAGAAAAAACAAATGATATTTGAATCAGATATTAAAGGGAACTCACTATTAGATGAGTCACAGATACGAGAGTAAGAAAATTTCATATATTTATAAATAAACAAATATAACAGAATGCAAGTCAAACATTCAAAGTATAAAAATACTGGTATCCTTTTCGAACTATTAGTTCGTCAAATCACTACCGATACACTAGATGGTAAGGATTCACCGGCTAAAGATATACTGAAAAAATATTTCGTTAAAACGGAATTGGGTCGTGAGTACAAGTTATATGAAACGTTATTGAAAAAAACATCTTTGACTGAAACTAAAGCAAATATTGTTGTTAGTACATTAACTGAATCCTCACTTACCTTGAATAGAGGGGTTATCAAACGTCAAAAATATAACCTGATTAGCGAAATTCAAAAACATTATGATTTAAACGAGTTTTTTAACCATAAACTCCCAAATTATAAAGTATTTGCTGCGTTTTATACGTTGTTAGAAATTACCAATACACCTAAAAACGCTGACCTTGACCAAACGATCAACAATAAAGTGACTATTTTAGAACACTTAACTGCTGCTCAAATTAAAGAAGGTAAAGTACGTGACGAGGTAATGGATGAATTTAACAACGTTGATAAAGATGTACGTTTAATTGCATATAAAATGCTTTTGGAAAGTTTCAATACCAAATACGATACATTACACGGTAAACAAAAAGAAATCCTTAAAGAGTATATCACATCAATTGATAATACATCTCGTTTAAAAGAATTCTATACTAGTAAAATTAATGAAATTAAAGAAACATTAACTTCATTGAACGCTAAAACCAAAAACAAAGTTACCAAAATCAAAATAGACGAAATTATCACTATCATCAAACTCCCAGCTAAAAATGCTAAGATAAACGATGATAATCTAGTTGATTTATTACAATATTATGATTTAATTAATGAATTAGAAACTGTAAATGTCTAAACTTAAAGAAATAATTCGTAAAAAACTCAAAGAAATGAGCGCTACCGGAACAGGTGGTGCTTCTTTTACTGCGGGTCAAGGTGAAGGATATGCTACACCGGCAGCGTTTGCTTCTAAAACTAATTCAAAAGGAACTAAAAATATCTACTACTATAAGTTAGGATTTAAACCAGTTCCCGATAAAATTAAAGGATCTGGATTGCAGGTTAAACAACTTTGGGAAGAAGATACATTAAACGAAGTAAACGAATTCCAACAAAAACGTTTAGACGCGCTAGAAGAAATTGAAACACTAATGAACGAAATTGGTCCATTACTTTCAAACGCTAAAAATGAAACAATTGAACTATATAGCGGAAACGCAGGTTCGTACGATATAACAAAACCAATTGAAATGGTAAAGAGTTATCTCCAAGACATAAAACAACTATTATCAGAAAAATAATGAAAAAGACACTACAAGATCAGTATTTGTTAATCAAAGAAGGTAAAGGACACAAAGGTGTTTTCTTATCAGAAGCAAAACGTCAATTCCCAGATATCGTTCGAAATGCTGCTACATTTAATGAAGCCGCAGCTTCTCTTATTACCAAAAATATCATTTCAGAAAATGTAATTGGTTTGACAGCTGTTAATTCTCCATTCGAACCAAAGAAGAAAGAATCTTACGAAACTGCGTTTGAAGCATTTTTAGCTGAAGCTAAGAAAAAAGAAAACGAAGACGAAAAAGTAAAAGCTGAAGAAAAAAAAGTATCTAAACCTGTAGAAAAAGATCTTGATCATGCTTTCGATTACAAAGACGATAAAAATCCTGATAACTTGATCTTTGGTCAAATTATGATGGGTTATTATGCTGAAATGAAAGATCCTAAAAATGCTGATAAAACCATGCAGGAATTAAAAGACATGGTATTTAAAAACTTACAAAAGGACCCAATTCATTATACAAAAGATGGCCAATTTGGAGTTAAAGGTTTAGGATACACAACTGAAGCACCTGGATTAGGTACTCCAAAAGAAGCTAAAGGAAAATACAAATCAAGCGGATATGGTGATTTAAAAGAAGGATATGAAAAATTCAAATCAGACGTTAAAGATGCTGTAACTAAAAATAAAGACAGTAAATTCACAGATAAAGAAAAAGCAGATAAAATTCTTCAAAGAAAAAAAGAAGACCACAAACGAAGAAAAGAAGCAGGTGAACCTTATGATGAAACTTTATTACGTGAAGCAATTCGTAAAATGATTGATGAAGAATTAAATTCTGGCGAATTTGAAGATACTCTTTTTAAACTTGAACAACCACATTTAGGTGATAAAGAAGCTTTAACTACCATCCAAAAGATATATGCCCGCCATAGCCAAGGACTTAACTCAGCTGCTCAAAACCTTGGAGAAAACGAAATTGAAGAAGTAGCTCAATTATCTACAATAATGGCTCCTTTTAAATCTGAACCAAAAGACACAGACCCTTCAGACCCAAAAGATCAATATCCATCAATTTCTCCTAAACTAGAAGATTTTTTACGTAGCAAAAAATATTTAAAATCTAGTGGAAATACAATCCTTATTCGCTCTAAATTATTAAATAAATCAAATTTCCATTTACTCCCAATAGATACAGAGTATGATTCTAATTTTTTGAACTTTCTCAATAATTCTTCCAACATTGGAGGATCACCAACTAAACTCCCAGTAGATGGAGTTCTTCAAGATTTTACTCCTCTTAATAATGTTAAGATAAATAGAAATGGAAAACTTTCATTCTTCAAACCAGCTCCTAAAAATCCAATGAAAGATACAATGGAATCTTTACGTGAAGGTGTAGAAAAAGATTTAGCTGATATTAACAAAGAAGCAGAACAAGAAGTTTTGCAAACTAAATTAGAAAAAATTGACGCTTTAATCGATCACAGACGTTCTAAACTTTCAAAACTTGACGAAGATGAAGATATGAAAGCTTTAACTGATAAGAAAAAAGTTAAAGAACTTGAAAAAGACATCAAAGCACTTGAAAACGCTAAGAAAAAAGTTGAGAAAATAATGTCGAAATTCAAAGGTAAAAAAAAGGAAGTAATTGACGAAATGGAAGATGATGTTGAATACAATAATGATACATTAGATCCTAATAACCCATCCGATGAGCGCTATATTGAGGATGCTGAAGAACGTCAAGATGAGGAAGAAAAAATAGATTCTATTTTATCAAATTACAATAACTTATCATTTAATAAAAGAGTTGGTTTAAGACAAGATTTAGAAGCTAGAAAAGAAGAACTCTAAGATGAACAAGCAACTATTAATAGAAACTAGACATTTCAGTCCAAAACCACTTTCATTATTGGAAGGGATGAAAACTAACGGAAATGTTTTCGTTGAAGGTATATTGGCTACTGTTGAAGTTAAAAATGGTAATGGTCGCTACTATCCTAGAGAATTATGGGAACGTGAAATCGACAATTTTACACGTAAAATCCAAATGAAATCAACTGAAACATGTGGTGAATTGGACCATCCGGACTCTCAAGTAATCAACCTTAAAAACGCATCTCATGCGGTACGTGAATTGTATTGGAAAGGTGATGAAATATGGGGTAAAGTAGAAATTTTCTCTGACATGGGTGATTTAGGTACTTCATCTGGTCGTATAGCAGGTGCATTAGTTAAAAATGGCTTACTAATCGGAATTTCATCTCGTGGAATGGGTTCATTAAAACAAGTTGGTGAAATAATGGAGGTACAAGACGACTTCGAATTACTGACTTGGGATTTAGTTTCCAACCCATCTAACCCAGATTCATGGATGAAAAACGGTGCGTTAAACGAATCACGTACTACATTCTTGGATCCATACGCTAAAACAAACTCACTTATTACCGAAATTTTATGTGCTAAAGGTACATGTCCGATATTTTAAAATATGCAAACCGGTGAAAAATTAGCCCTCATTTGAGGGCTTTTTTTTACCTTGCGACTTTGAATATATCAACACATACATATAACCCGAATATGCCACCCCCCTCACATCTTATGTGGCATCAATAAAATGAATTCTATTACGTTTTATAATAAACGTACTTTCCCAACAAAATTAATTTAGGAAAAATGGCAACAAACAGAGAAATGCTTAAAGAAGCAATCGCTGACGCTAAAGCTGTTAAAGAAACTGCTATAGCAAACGCAAAAGCTGCTCTAGAAGAAGCCTTCACACCTCAATTACAATCAATGTTCTCAATGAAACTTCAAGAAATGGAATCCGAAGAAAAGGATGAAATTATGAAAGAAAGTGGATTTGGAGATTTCGACACTAAAGAAAATACTGGTTTCAACCAAGGAATGGATGAAAAAGCTTTAGATGAAGATGAAGACATGACGAATGAAATTGATTTGGAAGAACTTTTAGCGGAGCTAGAATTAGAAGAGGGAGATATGGAAGGCCTTTACGAAGCTGAAGAAGAAGAAGAATCAGAGGAATCTGAAGAATCTGAAGAATCTGATGAGGAAGAAGAAGGTGAACCAATCGAACTCGAAGACATGACAGACGAAGATCTAAAAGACATGATCGAAGATGTTATTAAAGACATGATTTCATCCGGAGAACTTGAAGCTGGTCACGAAGGTGGAGAAGGCGAAGAAGAAGGTGAAGAATCAGAAGAAAGCGAAGAAGAAGAGATCGACTTAGCAGAATTATTAAGAGAAATTGAAGAAATGGAAGAAATGAAAGAACCAGTTGATGAATTCCTTGGTATCAAACCAGGTGCCGTTAGACGTTTAGAAAAATCAATGCCTGGATTCTTAGACAAAGTTAAAGCCATGGGCTCTGACGCTGAAAAAGAAGCTGCATTGAAACCACTCGTTGACACAGAAGGTGAATACAAAAAAGGATTCTCAGATGCACAATCTTGGATGAGTTCGGTATCTGCAATCTTTGATTATGCAGGCCTTAGAAGTCCATTTTTATCATCAACAGGTGATAGTCCACTTTCTAAAACAGGAGTTAGAGAAACTATGAAAGCTGAATTAGACGAAGCTCTTTCAACAATCGAAGCTCTTAAATCTGAATTGAACGAAATCAATTTGTTAAATGCTAAATTGCTTTACACAAACAAAATCTTCAAAGCTAAAAACTTGAACGAAAGTCAAAAAGTGAAAGTGTTAAGTTCTTTTGACAAAGCTAAAAACGTAGGTGAAGTGAAAATGGTATTTGAAACATTAAACGAGGGTATTAAAGTTTCTAAAAATACAATTAAAGAAAACCTAGGTAGTGCTTCTAAAGGAACAATGACGCCTAACGTTAAAAAACCAATCGTAGAGTCAAACGAGGCATTCTTAAGAATGCAAAAATTGGCTGGAATTATTTAATTTTAAACTAAAAACAAAAACACAAAAATGTCAAGTATTAATTCATTACTAGAAAGCGCTGCTGGAAGTTGGAAAAACTTACAAAGCGACGCAGCTCGTATGTCTTCTAAATGGGGCAAAACGGGATTATTAGAAGGATTAGGAAGCGAAGTTGAGAAAAACAACATGGCTATGATCCTTGAAAACCAAGCTAAACAATTGGTAGTTGAGCAATCTTCTACACAAGTTGGAGGTTCAGGTTTTACAGCTGGAACAGGTGAAACTTGGGCAGGTGTAGCTCTTCCATTGGTACGTAAAGTATTTGGTTCTTTATCAACTAAAGAATTCATGTCTGTACAACCAATGAATTTGCCATCTGGACTTGTATTCTTCTTAGATTTCCAATATGGTGATGTAGATGGTAAAAAAGCTCCTACTGGTCCTTTCGGTCCTGGTGGAACTCCTTACGGTGCTACATCTTCAATGTACGGTAATACAAACCCTGGTGTAGCTTCAGATGCTACTAATGGTTTATACGGTGCAGGTCGTTTCGCATACTCAATCAACCAATTCTCAGCTTCAGTTACAACTACTGTAACTACAGCTTCTTGGGCTGATGTAGATTACGATACTACATTATCTGCTTCTATTGCACTTAACAACTACTCTAAAATTGCAGTTCCATTGACTTCATTGTCAGGATCAGATTCTAAAGGTGTTCGTGCATTTGTTGTTGCTTCAGGTTCAGTATTAACTCCAATCCAACAACAACGTTATTTACCTCAATTTACTTACACTGATGGTACTAACGTATATTTCATCGCTTCAGGTTCAGTTAACACAGGTGCTATCCTTCCATTGAACGGTGGTACTAACACAGTTTGGTATAACAAACAACCATCTGATAATACACGTGGTGACTTCGAAGATAACAGCGGTGCAGGATACGGAAATGCTGATTCTACATCTACAGATCAATTAGCTATTCCACAGATCAACATCAACATGAAATCTGAAGCTATTGTTGCTAAAACACGTAAATTGAAAGCACAATGGACGCCAGAATTTGCTCAAGATTTGAACGCATACCAATCATTGGATGCTGAAGCTGAGTTAACATCTATCATGTCTGAGTACATCGCTCTTGAGATCGACTTAGAAAACTTAGATATGTTGATCCAAGATGCATCTGCTTGGGATGAGTACTGGTCAGCTAAAAACAACAACTACTTGAACAGTGGTAAAACAGCTTGGGCAACTGATGCTGGTTACTACAACACTCAAGGTCAGTGGTTCCAAACTTTAGGTACTAAAATGCAAAAAGTTAGTAACAAAATCCACCAGAAAACTCTTCGTGGAGGTGCTAACTTCTTAGTATGTTCTCCAACAGTTGCAACTATCCTAGAATCAATCCCAGGATTTGCTGCAGGATCTGATGGTGATGTAACTAAAGCGTCTTACGCATTTGGTATCCAAAAAGCGGGTCAAATGAATAACCGTTACACAGTTTACAAAAACCCTTACATGACAGAAAACTTGATCTTGATGGGTTATAGAGGAGCTCAATTCCTTGAAACTGGTGCGGTATTTGCTCCATACGTTCCATTAATCATGACACCTCTTGTGTACGATCCAAACACCTTCACACCACGTAAAGGTTTATTGACTCGTTACGCTAAGAAAATGATCCGTCCGGAATTCTTCGGTCGTATTTGGGTTAACGACTTGAACACTATCTAGTATTAGATAAAACCGAGTATAAAGAGCCGAACGAAAGTTCGGCTTTTTTAGTTCTCCCCTAATATTTATTAGCAAATATAGTTATATGAACGATTTTAATAGAACGCCACAAGCGCAAGAGGTTTTTAAAACAAAAAGAAAACCTAAAGGTCCCATTAAGTTTGAAATTCAATTAAATGAAGAACAAAAAAGGGCCAAAGAACAAATCCTACACAATACCGTTACAGTATTAAAAGGTAAAGCAGGTTCCGGTAAATCGCTCTTAGCGGCTAACATAGCACTTGACTTATTATTTAGTAGAGAAATCGAAAAGATTATCATTACTCGACCAACTGTAGTAGCAGGACAAGACATTGGTTTCCTCCCAGGAGACGTTAATGAAAAACTTGCTCCATTCACCGCTCCAGTATATGAAAACATGCATCGATTATATAATAAAGAAAAAATCGAAAAATGTATTTCCGAAGGTGAAATCGAAATCGTTCCTGTATCGTTTATGCGAGGTAGAAACTTTACCAATTGTTTAGTTGTAATTGATGAAGCACAAAACTTAACTGATACACAAATGGAGTTATTGTTGACTCGTATTTGTCACGGTTCAAAAATGATATTCTGTGGAGATGCTGCTCAAATTGACTTAAAAGATCGCAAATCATCTGGATTTGATGTAGTATGTAAACATATGAAAGACGTTCCTGGATTTGAAGTAATCACATTAGAGAAAAATCACAGACACGAGATTGTAGAATTTATCCTAGACGTATACAAAAATCTTAGAGCGTAGCATTGAAATATAAGGTTTTGTTAATATTTATAACAAAAAATAATGGCTGCTGGAAGATATTCTTTTGTAATCGAACAAGGCGCTACTGTAGATTTTCAAGTAGCATATACAGACTCTAATGGTAATCCTGTAAATTTAACAGGCTATCAAGCTAGAATGCAAATTAGACCTAGTGTAGGGTCAAGTGAAGTTTATATCACATTATCTTCAAGTTTAGATCCATGTGGAACCGGCTTAAATCTAAGTGGATCCAATTCGATCAACCCACCTACATCGGGTACCATTGGAGTATACATTTCCGCAGTGTCATCGTCTCAATTGAGTTTTACTCAAGGTGTATACGATTTAGAAATAGCATCGGGTAGTGGAAATTGTTATGTAGTAACAAGATTATTAGAAGGACAAGTACAATTATCCCCTAACGTAACCCTAGGTAGTTTCTAAATGGCTAGTTCAATTAACATAAACCAAAACAATAATGATATAACCCTACAAGACAATAATAGGAGTATATCAATAACTGACAATAACTCAGGAACTACTGTTAATGTAACCCAACCAGTTACCAATGTAGTTACTGTAGCTACCCCGGGACCACAAGGTCCTATTGGGCCTATACCAACATCGGGTTCATTTACCGGTTCATTTTCCGGATCATTTATAGGAAATTTAACGGGTACTGCTTCAAATGCTACAAGTGCATCATATGCATTAACAGCATCTTATTTAACAGGATACGTTTCACCGTTTCCATATAGTGGAAGTGCAGTTATAACAGGATCATTAACTGTATCCGGTTCATCAACATTAACAAACATAGGACCTGCTATATTTAGTGGATCACTTATAGTAACACAAGGTATAACTGGTTCACTATTTGGTACTTCTTCATATGCTTTAACTGCTTCGTACGCAATGAACGGTGGTAGTGGAGGTGGAAACTTTATCGCTACAGGCAGTATATCTGCTTCTGTATCTTTAGGCACAGGCTCATTTATAATAACTTCAGGTTCAAGCACATTCATGTTTATTTCTAGTTCTGGGAATGTTGGGTTTGGAACTACTACACCTGCGTTTAAAGTGGATATAAGTGGATCTACAAGATTACAAGGAAGATTTACAGAAACATACTCAACAAATTTAGTAACAGGAGTAGTTGGTGCTATTGGTTCGGGATATGATTTATTTGGATTAAGTCATGCATCACAAGGATATTTACTTTGGTTAACTTCAGGATTTACTGCTCCTAATGATTATGTAAGTGGTTATGGTATAGGTATAGGAAATCCAAATAGTTCAAATATAAAATTGATTGGTGGGGGAATAACCTCTACGGCAACAACTGTAAGCTTCATCACAGATAGTGTGTTTATGGGAGCCGTTGGATCAGGGAACACATCTTTTTTTAGAGCCACCCCATATACAGGATTCCAATATGATGCCGCAAGTGGATGGAATTTTGGATTAAGAGAAGCAGCAAGTGGAACTTATAGATTTACTATTGCTGGTTCAACTGGAAATATAGGTATCAACACTACCACAGACGCCGGCTATAGACTTGATGTTAATGGTACTGCGAGAATACAAACATCCCTTGTGTTAAATGGAAGTAGTGCTCTCCTATCATCAACCTTAACAGCATATCAAAATGGTGCTAATCGTGTTTTTTCACTTGCTTCGTCTACATCAAAAACCGATGCAACTACACGTATATTATTTTCACTTAATTCAAGTGAATCAACAAACCAACAAGCATTAGATTTCCAATTTAATGGTGCTTCTTCTATTGGAAATAGATACTATTCCCTCCAAACAAGTGAATCAGGTATAGCATATGGTGGTGGATTTGCTATGCAAAAAGATGGTGGTTGGGTAGGAATAGGAACCTCAACAAATGCAGGATATACCCTTAACGTCTCAGGTTCAACAAATATCACAGGCAACTTAACAGTAACCGGTTCTGCAACATTAACAGGAGCGTTAACAGCATCTAACGCTACAATTTCCGGAAACGTAACAGTACTAGGTACTGCTTCAATCAATACATTAGTTGTAAATCAAACACAATTCACTTCTGGTTCAAACCAATTAGGTGATGCTGCAGATGATTTTCAAACATTATATGGTACAGTAAGAATACCAACAGGTAGTTTAACTGTAAGTGGTGCTTTAGCCGTAAGTAGTAGTCAAAACAGTTACTTTGTTGGAGGTGGTACAATTGGAGTTGGAACAACCACCCCCGTAAACCCAGGAGGTGGCTATACCGGTTTAACTATAAACTCAGTAAGTTCTGGTGGATATTTATGGTTTCAAAATGCAGGTACAACCCAATACTCTATTGGTGCTGAAGCTGGAGGTATATACCATAATATTACTTCAGGTGCCGCTACATATTTTAGAACTGGAGGTAATTATTGGTTAACAATAGCCCCTACAACAGGTAATATCCTAATCGGAACAACCACAGACGCAGGTTACAAACTTGATGTTAATGGTACTGCGAGGGTGAGTGGGAATACAACAATTGGAGGCTCTCTATCAGTATCTGTAAATGGCATTCAAGTTGCAAGTGGAGGTAATGGTATAAAGTGGGGTAGTAATGTATTTGCTATATCCTCAGTAAATGGAGTTTTAAAGTTTAGCGATGGTACTGATGCTGATTTTAATAGATTACAATTAGGAGGAACAACTTCCTCTTTCCCATCGATTAAACGTGCTTCTAATAATATAGAAATAAAAAACGCAGATGATACATTTGGAGCGGGTTTATCCGTAGGTGCTTCATTAAGTTCAACTGCAATCTTGCAAGCGGATTCCACAACAAAAGGTTTCCTTCCTCCACGCACAAACTTAACATCCAACATTTCATCACCCGCACAAGGTTTGATGACCTATTTAACAGGTTCAACAAATGAAGGTTTATACTACTACAATAGTGGTTCATATCAAGGATGGACACGTTTATTGAATGAAACCGGTTCACAAGCAATTTCTGGTTCACTTACAATAACTGGATCTATATTTGATTTAGGAAATTCTAGATTTGCGGCTGCCGGTGGATCTAGTATTCTTGGCTCAAATGCCTTAACATCAGCTGCTGCTGTATTTTATCAAAATGGGTTTGGTGGAGTTGTAGCTCTTGGAGGATTTTCAAATGGTGGTGGTGAAATCCAATCATATCAAAATGGTGGAATCTCATTAGGAGGAACAATATACCTTCAACGACAAGCTGGTAATGTTACTATTGGAAATTCATCTGATTTAGCCCGCCTCCACGTACGAGGCTCAGGTACAACATCTGCAACTACAACACTTCGTATTGAAAATTCAAGTGCTTTACCATCCTTAACCATTGCAGATGATCTTAATTCTCAATTTTATGGTAATGTAGGTATACGAAGAACAGCAACATCTTCTCTCGATGTAGCAGGCACAACTCGCATCTCA
>JAULBY010077204.1:0-31295 GCA_032358315.1 Ophiocytium majus
GCCGCTCTTGTCTCGGAGCTGTTGAGCTCTTCCCACTCGCCGTCGTCATAGCGCACTCGCCAGTATGGGTGCAGGTATCCAAGTACCTTGCCCCAGATGTATCGCAGCGGCTGCCCAGGGGCTTGCTCTGGGCGCACCACCTGGGTGCCTTTGGCGTACATGGTCAGAGCTTCTGCCACTGAGCGCTTGCGTGACGCGGGGGGTTCCGGCCGCCGGGCGTACATGGGCATGTTGTGCTCGTGCCGCAGCTCGTAGAGAGCGTGGAAGGTGTCGATCACCCATGGCTGCGTGAGCTTCAGCAGTGCGGCCTCGTCTATCCACTCTGAGGTGGTGCCGTGTGCCCGCGCGAGCTTGCACTGCCACGTGCCAGTGCCCTTGCCGGTGCCGACTGCGCTCCTGTCCACGATGCGCGTGCGCAGCTCGTCCAGTGGCACTGCGGCCAGTTCTTGTGGGATAAGGCGCACCAGCGGCACGGTGTCATCCACCGTGAGTGCCAGTGGCCGGTGCTTGTAGGGCTTCATGTGCTCCACGTGCACGCTCTTCAAGTTGGTCTTCACCCTTGAGCCCATCGTGCGGCACGTGAACGAGAGTCCGCTGGGGCCGGCGGGGCTGATGACTTGCCAGGGGCCGGTGTAACGGTGGCCGTCAATCTTGTAAGCGCGTTTTTCCGCCGGTGCTCGCGTGACCCATACCCAGTCCCCTGCCTCAACTTGCAGTGTGCGCTGCTCACCCTCGTTGCGGCGCTCAATGGCGCGCTCTCTTGGTCCCATGGCCTCGTAACCTTGACAATGTAGGGCCCGGCGCTCGCCCTCGTTGTGGCGCTCAATGGCGCATTCTCTTGGTCCCATTAGCCACCTGGCTGATGAGGTAATAAACGCTCGTGGTTGTGGCGCGCTCATAGCTGCGACCACGCGGTCGTGCGGCCTCATTGGCACGGTAGGCGCTGCAGTGGCCACGGCTGCCATTTTGGCGTACTGCACTGTAGGCGCTGCAGTGGCCACAGCTGCCGTTTGTGGCGTACCGGGAGCTCACTAGTGTAGTGTGGGGGCACTTACTAGCCGGCTGTAGGTGTTGCGGTGGCTGTGGCTGCACGCCGTTTTGGCGCGCTGCGGTGGCTCGTTGCACCCGTCCCTGCTGACACTGTGGTCATGCTGGCGGCTTGAATGAAGAGTAGAGCAAAAGATATTGCGTTTCAGCGTTCCCGCACATTTCCTTGTAGCCTTGCTGTAGACTTGTAAACTTGCTGTAGACTTGCTGTCGAAGGTAGAGCAAATGATACTGCGTTGCAGCGCCCCAGTGCATGTTCCTTGTAGCCTTGTTGTAGACTTGTAAACCTGCTGTCGACTAGCTGTCGAGTTGCTCTTGGCACTTGCTGCCGCCTTGCTCTTGGCGCTCTGTGCCGCTGACTTGCTGTCGACTGGTGGACGAGTTGCTCTTGGCACGTGCTGCCGCCGTGCTCTTGGCACTCTGTGCCGCTGACTTGCTGCGACTTGCTCTTGGCACGACTTGCTGTCCACTTGCTCTTGGCACGCTGTGCCGCTGTCCATGATACCCCCCCCCCCGTACAAGCAGAGGAATGGCGTGTACTTGGTGACGGCGCGGGCTGCATCCCAGATGCGCTCAGCCGCCATTTCCGGCTGTTGGCGCTTTCCCCGCGGGAGGGTGTACTTGCCATGAAGGTGTACCTGTGGCGCACGGGCTTGAGCGCCTGGCCTCATGGGCTCTGCGCTACCTCCTTCTGTCGGTCCGTGTTGGCCGATGTGCGCTGCCATGTCTGGCCTCATGGGCTCTGCACTCTTGCACTGCGGTTGCCAGTTGCCACAGGCCTGTTAGGCTGTGCACGTGCCGCCGCGGCGGGCGTCGTAGGCTTTGCAGCCGTCGCATGGTGTGCCGCAGTAGCCCATCGCTTGCTTAAAGTCGTGCTGTTCCTTGGGTATGTCCGCTCGTCAGTGGTCGGCTTGGTACGTCCGCTGAAGAAGGGCGCCCGCGCGGTGTCGGCGCGTGGCCGCGTGCGCAGCGCGAGCTGTAACACTTTGAGGCCCGCCTGCCAGTTTTTGTGGCAGGCAGCTGCTCAGCCGTGCTTTGCCACCAGTATTTGTTGGCCTGCGCTCTCAGCAACGCCGTTATTTTGAGGGTGGTCGCCGCTCGTGTTGATGCGCTTGATCTGCATGAGCTCGCAGAAGTCAGCTATGACCGCCGCTGCGATTTCCTTGCCTTGGTCGCTCACCAGCTCCTTAGAGAGGCAGCCGTACTCCAGGCACATGCTCGAGGGCACATGTCGAACAGTTACCGTGCCATCTCGGTGGCGCTCTTGTTGTGGATGGCGTGGAGCCACGCAAAGCCTGAGCGGGCCTCCACAATGGTGAGATGTACGGGGTGCTGATGCCGAGCAGGTCCATGTGCGCACGCTGCCACATGCGCTGTGGTGGCATGGCTTGCATCTTGTAGCGCGACGTCTGCGCGCTCTTGTTTGCTTGGCAGTCCTGGCAGGGGATGACGTAGGCTCGTATGTCCAGCGCCATGCCCGCCCAGTAGAACCGCTCGTACGCCTTGGCGTGTGTGGCGCCGACGCCAGAGAGCTCTGCGCATGTCTGGTCGTGCAGCAAGCGCAGCACCAATTCGCGCAGCGCCATTGGCACCACCCACTGTAGCAGCGCTCGCCCTCGCTTGGGGTGGCTGAGCGCAACGCGCACCAGCAGGCCATCTTGCTCGATGTTGTACTTCTCATTGGCAATTTGCAGGTGCATTGAGAGGCTTCTCTCAGCCGGCAGGTCGCCCTTGCTGTACCAGTTGCTGAGCACTTGGCACCACTTGTCCCGCTGTTGGGAGGTGATGAAGGTGGGCCTGTCCAGCATAGCTGGCGTGGCCGGCGCCTCCCGCGCTTGCGCGCGCATGACAACTGACCCCACCGCTGGGGTGGGTAGCGTGATTTTGCGCCTTGGCACGGAGGGTGCTGGCCCCTCAGCCTCTTGGTGGGCTGCGCTCTGCGGCGCGGCGCTCTGCGGCGCGGCGCTCTGCGGCGCGGGGGTGTGCAGCCCCCTTGGCGTGGCGCTCTGCGGCACTGCGCTCTGCGGCGCGGGGTTTTGCAGCCCCTCCGACGTGCTGGTGGTCGCAATTGCCGCGGCGCTCACGGCGCCCTCCGCTGACCACCTCTTGCGCTTGCGCTGTGGCCGCTGTGGAGCTCGTGCGCACATTGCGCTGCGCTCGCATCCGAACATGTCGTCCAGCGCGGCGTTCAGCCGCAAGTGCGTGCTGTTGGGTGTGGTGTGCAAGTGCATGGTGCCCATCTCGGTGTCCAGCGGGCTGTCATCCGCGTCGAGCAGTACATGTAAAGGTTCAAACATTTTGTGTTGTGGTATACAGTATTGCAAGTATATCAGGCCCACATTGTTGAGGTACGGTACGTGGGCTGCATCTTCGGCCTGGCTGCTATGAGGTGAGCTGCAGACAAAAGCAGGTACACGTGTACACACCTGTCTGTAGGAAGTTGCACTCTTCAAGTTGCCACCCCCTACTGAGCTGAGCGTGAACTGTTGCCGACGCTAAACGTTTATCAATGGTGCAGACGTTTTGTGGTTGCGTGGACAGCTCTGCAGTAGCAGCAGTGCTTCTGCCACACAGTGGAAGAGGTCAAGGGCATACAGCTCGCCGTCGTGAAGTTTGTCAAGGCGGCTTGCCCATGGCTTGCTGCCTGGGCCACGCGGCTCCGCGTTGTGGCTCCCCCTGCCAGGTCCCCTCCAGCCAGCACCACCACCAGCTCCCTGCTGGCTGCCGGCACGTGGTCGCGATGCATGACCGGCACCTGCCAGCCACGCAGCACCACACGCACCTGCTGCACCAGCAGCAGGCATGCGGTAGCTCCTCCGAGTCCCCCACAGTGGTTTACATGTTGCTGTACAGGTCACCACCACTGGTGGCACGCCACCAGCCGCCATGCCACCGGCAGGTGCCACTGTGGCGGCGCCACCAACACCTACTGCTGCGCCAGTAGCGCACATGCTGCGTCTGCCCTGTGCCTGCGGGGCGGCTTCCCCGTGCTCCACCCCCCTCCTGTGCATGTTGCACAGGCTCCTTACGACTTTTACGGCCCGCTCCAGAATTACGGCGTAAATCGTAGCGTAATTACGTTACGTTATTTGTTACGATTACGATTCCGGCAACCCTAGGTACTTGTCAGAAGTATTACATGTACATTGATAATGGAACTACCAAGTAAGCACAAAATAATATTCAGCACCGGTGCAGCATGGTGCACTCTGTGTAGGCAGCAGGCGCAGTACGGTGGGCCCCGCATAAGAACTGACATACATTAGCAAAAATATTTATAGGACTCATGGTGCCATCCATTGCTAACATTCATGCTTCCGTGAGTTACATGTACTTTTATTAAACTCCGCTTAGGGCGCGGAAAGCCCTTTGCACACGGTGCGCGTGTGACCAGATAATGGATGATCAGACATGCTGTAGCTAGCGACCAAGCTGGCGATGCTCAGCACTGCGTACTCTAAAAGAAGCCTGGCATGTTTGTTGCCAGAGTGCTACTCTAACATGTACCTGTCGCAATATTGGGCTGGTGCCAGTTTATGCCCTGGTGGGTGCAACCTGCATTCCCACCGCTAACCCTGTTGCTGCGCTGCACAAATGCCAACGATGCTGACTGCGCCGCTGTATGTAACAACACCAACGTAGTCCACCAACCATGAATTACTTTCTACGCAAGTTTGACCCCATTAAGCGCCCATATATCGAGACGCGCACGCTGTCGGCAAGCCATTCCGCCCATCCCCTGCCACATACCAATAGGTACGGAGATGGATGGCTGTACTGCAAAGCAGCTACGCCGCCACCCCTCCAAACTCCTTCTCAAAATCCCTGCTGGTGGTAGCCAACACCAATTGATAAATAGCACAGACTCGTCGCACACTCCACCTCAATAACATCTTCTGCATAAGTTTCCGGCTGGCGGGAAAACCTTTGTAAACATCAATAACCACAAATACGTTTCCACACAGGTGCTACGCCATTGAGCAGGGTTGTTATCATACGCTCGTTGACCCCTCATACATGCGCCGCGTACGTATGAGGCCGAAAACGTCACATACGTACGCTACATGCGTGGACGTCCTGAGCCGCCGTAACTGTCGCATACGCTTGACATACGTGGGTCTCCCACGTGTTGAGCAGCTGGGAGGTGCGCCTACCCACTGCAGCATGCTATGGATCGGCCAGCATGGCTTTGCTGTCGTGCTCAGGCTTGCTGGGCACTGCCTGCTCACTGCTCAAGCTTGCCATGGCACCTCCACAGAGCCATAGAAGTGCCTAAACACCAGCTCAGATATGGCGCCTCCACGTATGCCCGCGTATGGGGCCTGTATACATACATACATGGCCTATATACATACACTTCTTGAAGTGCATGCGTATCACACACGTACATACGTATCGTATCATCTGATAACAACCCTGCTGACAAATAACAAACGGTCATCGCACAATCCACCTCAAAAACATTTTCTGCAGCAATTTCCTGCTGGCGGCGGGCACTCACGTGGCGGCGCTCGCGCTGTCATCCAGCCACGCGAGAAAATCCGTTTCGCCTGGCTGCGCCGTGCCCGCCACCAGCCCCATCACCGCTGCCGCTGCGCCACCAGCTGCTGCTGCGCTGGCATCTGCTGCATCGCCCTCTGGTGGCGCAGTTGGGGGTATTGACACTGACAACAAGAGCACGGTGGTGGGGCATGAGAATGCGGTGAGGGGGGGCCAGACCCTGTTGTGCATGCCTGCCTGCGCAAGTGCTGCACTTGAAGTGTCATGGAAGTTGAAGTTTCAAGTGAGTTAAAGTTGTGGTGCACTTGAAGTTTTGAGGAAGTCGAAGTTGTGGTGCACTTGAAGTTTCAAGGAAGTTGAAGTTCTGGGGCAGTTCGGGATACAGTGCACTCGCGATTTAGATCGCTTTGATTTAGTGCGGTGTGTGCGGTTTAGTGCGGAGTCCAGAGACCTGTCACAGACCACATGATTGCACATTAACAATATACTTCAGAAGTACATCCCTATTTGATTTAGTGCAGGTCTTGCTTTAGTGCGTGTGCGAGCAGGGTGACACTAGCCCGCTTTGAATCGCGAGTGCACTGTACTGACACTGACACAACAACACGGTGGAGCACCAGCAGTGTTCACTGTTGTGAGTGCCTGCCTGCGCGTGTGCTGTGTGGTGCTTGAAGTTACAGAGAACAGTTGCAGTTGTGGTGCCTGCTGTGCACCGCGTGTTCGATACGGCAGTGACAGTTTGGGTTGCGCACACCCGTTGCGAACATCCAATTTGTGCCTGTACAGTTGCGAAGCTGGACCGAAACTCACAACACCAACCTCACACATGAAGCCTACTCCGAAGTACCGGTGCTAGTCATTTACTTCAGCCGGAATACCATAGGAAATTATGTTTTGTACCCACCTAGGTCTGCACAAGAAGCACGTACTTTGAAGTATACACTATACTTACACATAGCTGAGACACTAGCCACCCGAATGGGATGCGTCTCACCCAAAAAATACCAAAAATTCCATATTACGAAATAACAAGAAAAAAAATGTGCTTGCCGCGCGGGAATAAAAAAATCGCGCCCATATGCTTGAATTGCATGTATACAGGTATAGTTCAGAAGTATGTGTGCCAGTCATATACTACACATGAGTACTTGCACGTAGTGGTGATTTACTTTTTATGCATGCGACCACTAGTTGTATTGATTTGCGCCTGTGGGGGTGCAAGCACCCCGGCCATACAAACCAGCGTGCACCAATGGCCATGCGCGGCCCCGCATAGACACGCTCACACGTACTATTGCTAGACTAGCAGTAGTATCATTTCTCAAAATCAGCACGCAAGTAACTCACACTAGTGAAAGAAACCTAAAAGGCTGCGAAGCCCAGATACTGCCGTGGCTAGGGCAACATGCCAGGCCGAAGCCTGTGGGGTGATTTGCCCACCTGGTGAAAAACACCAGAAGTAGTACCATTTCTCAGAAGTCGCACGCAAATAACAACTCACACACCTGATTCGCCAAATATGTCCTCAAAGTCATCTCCAGTCCTCCCGCTCAGCTGCAGCTGCGGCTTGCCCAGGAGTGCTGAGCAAGCGGCGCGCAAAACACAAGTTGAAGTTTGTATATTAGACAATTTAGAAGTTGAAGTTTACATATTATTCAAGTTGAAGTTGACGCTTGTATAGTCAAGTTGAAGTTGAAGTTGCCCAGCAGCAGCAGCAGCGGCACGCACCACCAGCAGGGCCAGGAGCAGCGGTTCCATGGGCGCGCGAAGTAGCAGCAGCAGTGGCGGCGGCAGCAGCGTCAGCGTTTAATTTGGCGGCGTCAGCAGGGGCAGCCCTGCTTGGCACAGGCGCTTGACATCCTGGCGGCGACAAGTTCGCCCATAATGTCAATGACCGACACATTAACAGTTTACCTGGCAGAGGAATTTTTCATTCATTTAAGGAGGCAACAAAGCGGCCAGCCAGCACATGGTCACCCTAGTATGTTTTCGCCTTCATTCCACGCTGTTCAGCGTGTGATAGGCGCATGCAAGGGCGGCAAATGCGCGGTGGCTGACAGCCGCAACACAGCCGAAGCCAGCTCCTAAAGGCACCCCGAGGCAGCAATTGTTGGCGGCGCCAGCGTGGGGACAAGCATTCTGCGGCAGAGCTCGTAGGTGCCGGGTCCTGCCTGTCGCCGCTTC
Source organism: Ophiocytium majus (assembly GCA_032358315.1). Taxonomy (NCBI): domain Eukaryota; class Xanthophyceae; order Mischococcales; family Ophiocytiaceae; genus Ophiocytium; species Ophiocytium majus. The sequence goes on from JAULBY010077204.1 coordinate 7,732, forward strand.
TGCTGAGCATGCAGAGCCTGCAGGCTGTGTCTGCGCCGGTTGCCACATGAGCCATGGTGGCTGCTGGTGCTGTTGGCGAATTGGAGTTGTTTGTACCGCGGCAGTGCACGAACAGCTGGCGAAGGGCAGGAGGGGGTGCACGTGCATCTAGTACAGCACCATTGCATAATGCCGCCTGGCCATTATGTTCATCGCAACTGCCGTCCCTACCACCATCACCACCAGCAGCAATGCTTTCTTCCAATGGTGCAGCCCCTGCTGTGGCTTCGTCGGACTCGAGGGAAAGTGACTTCGTGAAGCGACAGGGGAACCGCCAAGCTGCTGTCAGGCTACGAGGTGCCTGTCTAACCGCCTCGTAGACATGCTGCTGTGCGACTGTGATGCTGCTGCTGCAGCATGCGCTCACTGCCGCGTCCGCACCGCACCAGCACCAGCAGCCCCTCACCACGTTGAACTGCTGCTGCTGCAGTGATGGCGCCGCTGCTGCAAAGGCACACAGCTGCCATGTGGACCATCCGCACGTTGGACCCGGGGCCACCCAATGCTGCTGGTGCCGCGACTGCATTGCAGCGGCAACACCTCTGCCCTTGCTGCCGCACCAACAGCCTACTGCCTTCAAATATATCTGCTCATCAACTGCTCCTGACTCGTAACTGCGACGTTCTCTTTTGTACGCTCAAACGAGTCATGCGTTCCTTTCCCTGCGTGGGGGCCCTCTAGCAGTAACAGGCGCACACAGCACCAGCAAGCAAGCTGCACCGCAACCCTCCGTCCCCACGCAACGCTGTGTGCCGCCATCGCTCACCGTCAGCCGCCTCCCCGAAGATGTCGTCAAACGTGTCCGACAACGCAGGGGCCCTCGCTCCCGCGACACCACCGGCAGTTCCTGCTCCTGCTGCCGCTGCTGCAGGGGCAACGGCGTTGCTGGCGGCGGGCCCGAAGATGTCATCGTCATCATCCATGGTGGCGGAAGAAACAAGGCGCCGCTCCACGCCGCTGCTGCCCCTGGATTCCGGCTGCTGCTGCGCACCTGCTGCTCTAGAGCTCTTCAGCTGTCACAAGCGCTGCTTTCTGCTGAGCACTCATGGTGAGTGCAAGCGCCAAAATGGGCCACACGGAAAAATAAAATGAAGGCGGTATGTCCTATGGCGGGCCGGCCTGCCCACTCGGACGCCCCGCTCGCCTCTCGTTGTGGTCCACTTGCATTCTCCACAACTCTGTACATACACATTGGGCATGGGCTGCAAGTTTCCAGGTGGGGAGGTTTGGCAACAGCAGCAAAAACACAGCAGCAGGCACTGCACTGGTGCCGCGGGGCGAAATTTTTTACACTGTGTTCAGGGCCGCAAACTCATCGGCGCCGGTGAGCTGTACTGGTCGGCAGCCTCAAGTTGTGCATGAACACCACCGTGGGCTTTCGGGAGTCCAATGCAACTGACAGCACACACGTTCCCCATGCAGACGCCCTCTGCGTCAAGAACTGGGTCTGAGCGGCAGTCGCTGCTGCTGCTGAGCACATACTACACGTGTGCAAGGCTGAGCACACCCATAGCGAAGCCTGCTCAGCAAAGTGCGCTAGGCCTGCTACGGTCCAGGAGCCGGGCAGCAGCTTCCCTTCCTATAGCGCCGACACACAGTGCTGACACGACCGCTTTCACAAGCCGCAAGTATATGCTGCTGCTGAGCACCGCCTGTCCCCCCCCCCCTTCCCCCTACTGCCACACATGCGCGCAGCAGGGGGAGATAAGACACAGACACAGCCACCAGGCGCACACCTGGCTTGCCAAAAGCAGCCGCCACACAAGCCAGGTCGAGAGGCGAGTGGGGCGTCCGAGCGGGCAGGCCAGCCCGCCATAGGATATACCGCCGTCTGGAGTCCCTACCTCACAAACATACAACCCATATCCAGCACATGCCAGCTGGCAGGGGTAGGCGGCCTGCTTTACGGGCAACATAGAACACTGTTTCTGGAGGCTGAGCACCTATGTTGGGGCGCGCCAGCGGGCAAAAGCGGGGTGCGGTTTGGGACCGGCGTGGCCGAAAGTGGGCAGGATTTTGTTCAGCCAAAAACGGTGGTGCGCAGGCGCTTGACTCCCCACCCAATGGCCTCCTGCTCGATCTGTGCCAGCACCACGCTGCCGACCACCGCCGGGGCGGTGCGCACCTGTGAGTTGACGTGAATTCATGTGTACATACACACAGGAATGCACACAGGAACACAGGTCAGCGCGGTCATCATTGTGTTCATGATAATGGTTGGCAGCACCAGGTTACGTGACGCACGGTGACCGATTCAAAAGTACCTGCATGGTACTTAGGCAAACTTTTTGGCGCATATCTGCTGGCACCCGCTGGTGTGATGCGCTGTTCCGCCCCACACTTCACATGTGTACGTTGTGAGCAACCGCAGCTCGTGCAACTTTACAGCCCTCCAAACGTCAGCAACTGTCCATGCGCATGCACCACTACCCGTCTGTCTGGCAGCATGGCGACACACCTGCCAACCTGGCACGCATCGGGGTCAACCAAAGCAGCCGTTTCCCCCACAAATTGGCAGTGTCCAGTACCACATGCTTCGAAGTACTTTGCGCTTCGACAAGCACTACCCACAGCCTGCACCTGCCAGACGCTAGCAACCACCCTGCGATGACCACACTATTCGGGTAGTGCTTGAACTGCTGCTGAAACTGCCTACACACAGTGGCCCACAGCATCGAGTTACCACAATGACAGTATACAACAGACCTGGAACTACACAAGTACATGATCACTGGACAGCTTCTCAATTACATATACCAGATATTTATTTCAGGCCATCAGCGCATTTCGGATGGGACTCACCAATGCGTTTGCGGTGCGCCTCAGCGCCTGTGACGTCTGGGTGCGCGTGATGGCGCCGCCCGCCGCCACCGCCAGTGTGCCAGAGTACATGGCCGCCGTCGCCGCTCCGCCCACCGCCACCAGGCCTGCTCCGCAGCAGTGACACAGTGCAGCAGCAGCGGCAGCAGCAGCGGCAGCGGCACCAGCAGTGGCAGTAGCGGCGGCAGGGTCAGGGCCGGCAGCAGCGGCGGCAGTGGCGGCAGCAGCAGCAGTGGTGATAGCGGCGACGGCGGCAGCAGCGGCAGTGGCAGCAGCACCGGTAGCGGCTTGCTCCGCTCCAGCCCTATTAGGTTCTCAACTGTGTTGTCTGCAATAGACTAATAATTTGTACCCGACGCGCGCATGACTACGTGTTGATGGACTTATACTACTTGGACTACTACGGCGGTAACCAAACTTCAACCCCAACGGATACACCTCAACTTCTTCCACACGGATGCCTTCAACCCAGTGCATACACCTCAACTCACTACACATGAATGCTTGCGTGTGTAAAAGGGTAGTACCGGTGCTCACCGAGCGCCACTGCCCTCACCACGTGCCGCATGGCGGGCCTCTGACCCGTCTTGCGGTATCTCAAACTTCAACTCCAGTGGACACACTTCAACCTTGTACGCATGAAAACTTGTTTGTGCACCGATAATAGTTGAGAAATTACTCACCGAGCGCCACCGCCCTTGACACCTGGCGGCTCATGGCAGGCCGCTGGCCAGTCTTGCAGTAGCATGCAAACACCTCGCAGTTGAGCGCCAGCGGGTTGTAGCGCCCCTCCCACGTGCGGTCGCCGTCTGTTGAAGTGCAAGTTGGAGATTGCAGGCGCGAGTGCTCAGCATCAAGAACGGTGCCTCGCACACTGGTGCACGCCTGCCTGCCGCAGGCCAAACGTGTGCGGCGCCACTTGCAGCAGCAGCAGTCCATGTGAAAATCAAACTAGGAGCGATAAACTCGAGGTGTCCCCACTGGTAGGGGCCGTCACCCTGTGCGGACCCGTGCAAGGGGTGAACAAAGCAAAGGCAGCGCCTACGAAGGCAGCAAGTCTCGCACCCACCGAAGCGCGGATTCCATCACAGAGCTGTGGTGCGTTTTATGTGCGCAAAAGGCGCCTAAGAAATACACAAAAATCAATACCATTCGACTACCTACTACAAAGGTACTACAACAAGCCCTCAATGGCCCAAAATGTGCGCCAACTGTTTGAGGCCCCCCATGCAGCTATAAAGCCATCCGTGCATGAGTTGTGGGCCCGGTGGCGGTGCCACCTCAAGAGGCCACCTCAAGAGGCCACCTCAAGAGGCCACCTCAAGAGGAACCAGCGCCGAAGTGCGCAGTAACGCACCTGACAGAGTGCGCGCTGAGCAAACTGTGAACCAACCACGTCAGCGCCAGCTGCAGCGCCTGCTTACTGATGCTGTACTCTTCGGTTTCAGTAGCGACACGCAACGCTGCTATGCCATAAGTCAGATGCGTTCCTGCTGTGCTCAATGTTAGGTGTTCTCCCACTCACCGACCACGGCGTGTAGCGCAAGCTCCAGCGTCTGCTCGGGCGGCAGCGCGTCCCTGGCGTACTGTGCGCCAAGCTGCTCAGCAGAATAAGCCAAGTTGAAGTTGAAGTTGAAGCGACAGCAGCAGCAGCACAAGCAGCAGCAGCAGCAGAAGCAGCAGCAGCAGCAGAAGCAGCAGCATCAGAAGCAGCACAAGCAGCAGCAGCAGCGGAGATATGTCATTAGGCGGCGAGCGGCAACGGCAGCAGCGGTACAGCAGGCGGTAGTGCAGGGCGGCAGCAGCAGCTGCGATACGATGCTCGCAAACGCAAAACGAGTATCTCCCCCCTGGACACGGGGGATGATAGGTGGACTCTCGCTGAGCCGGCCTGCGTGCGCGTGTAGCACCTCCACCTCTGCTGCTAGCACTGTCAGAAGTGGGCGGTGCTGCATGCATGCGGCATGCCCCTATCGAGCCTATATAATGAGCCAGTCCGTGGAAGACAACCCTCCACACTTGCACAGTCTTTACCGATGCCGGCTGTGATGAGTTTACTCGGGAGGGTCTGAGCACTTGTGGCAGCTTGCAGGGAGGTTGCTAGCGCACGCACACGTGTTTAAGCTGCAGCAATTGCAATGAGGCTACTCACCAGAGCAGACACATGCATGTGTGTTCATAATACTACGTAGTAAGTTGCAGTGTAAGAGTACCATGTGTGCACACTAGTGTACTCACATGTACGGCGGTTGTGAGGAGGTCGGCGCCATACTGCGCGCGCCGCAGTGTCTGGCGCTCCCCGGCGCAGTTCAGGAAGACCGACAGCGGCAGCACCTGCGCACATAAATTCCATATCACAGCAGTTTATTAGTACCAGAGCCCTCACACTCTCCTTGCACTGCCCACCTAGCTCAGCTACAGGCAATGCCAGCAGAAAAATGTGGCATGTGCTGCTGTTGCGCTGCACTCTGTGGAAGACACCAGGACCGAAGACACATTCGCAACTTCAAGTGGCTGCCTTCGTTGGCATGCACCATTCTCTGCTGCTGGTTGGCATGAGTCCAAGGTGCTGCTGTGTGCCTGGCGCTCAGGGTGGGGCCACTCTCTATGCTTGCCTGCACACGTCTAGTTTGTTAGCAGAAGGCTCATGTCAGAGCCCTCACAGGCTTGACACCAGGTGCAGTATATCGCGCCATACCGCAAGCTCAGTGCCAGCGCATTGTTGCCACTTGCTGCTGAGCAGGTGCTGGCACTGGAATGCTGAGCAGCCGCCGTGATGGCATTACCAACAGCGCACAGTCCTGCGAGCAGGTGCGCACAACCGCTGCCGCACGCAGGCAGGCAAGAAACAGCTGTAGGTGCTTGGTGCTACTTTGCTTGTTCTGTTGGTGGTGTCTCACCTCCACGCCTGTCGACTCCTGCCCCGCAAAGTGAGCAACATACACCCTCACGCCCCCCACGCCACTGTCAAGCTCCCGGCATCGCTTCACGCCGCTGCCGCGGGTGCCACTGGCGGTGCCGCTGCTGCTGGCGTCGTCACTGCTGCTGCTGAGCACAACAGGTGGGGTTGCGCCCGCTGCGGCGCTCATTGTGCCCAGGGTCACGCCAGAGTCGGCGGCCTCCTCCTGCGGTTGGAAAGCGGCAGCAGAAACAAAGAACAGTTCAGCTCCTTCAACTACGTGTTGAAGTTTTAACATTGGTGCTGAAGAACTGTTCAAGTTTCGACATTGGTCATGGAGTCTGGGGCCATTGGCGCACGCGCTATTGCTACCAACCACGAGGGTCAACCGCCTGTGCGGCGGCTGCCGCCGGTGGGTTGCATGCGCCAGCAGGTGGTCAGGTTTGAATTTGTACCAGAAGGTGATGTTAAACTTGTGCTGTTACACACAGGAGGGGTGTGTGTATGTGTACAACTTGCACCGGTGCAGGAGCAGCTCGCCTAGCGGTGGAGGCGCCAGCCACTGCTGCTGCTGGTACTACAGGCAGAACAGGAGCTAGGTGGACAAGAAACTGGCTCCTCTGCTGTCTCATTGGCGGCTGGCCATTCTGACATTCATTTAATTATTGAAGTCTGGCACCTCACCAGAGGGCCAGGCTCGTCCACACGGCGGCACGTCAATAGCAAAAGTTTTGAAGTTGGCATACCAACTGCAAGTAGGTGAAGTTGACACTAATTGAAAGTTTGGCCCTCACCAGCGGGTCAGGCTCGTCCACACGGCGGCACTCCAGCACGATGCCTGCGCAGGCAGCGATGGCGGGCATGCACAACCACTCATGAGTGGATAGGGTATAGCCGCCGCTGCGTGATTTGTGATAATGAGGCTCGCTAAACAAACATCGGCGTATGCCGCAGTCGCTCAGCAGCAGCGGCGGCGGCAGCAGCAGCGGCGGCGGCAGCAGCAGCAGCTGCAGCGGCGGCGGCAGCAATGTCGCAGCAGCGGCAACGCACCCATCGTTTCAGCAGCGGAGCAGCGACAGCACATATAACACAGCAGCAGCGGCACCACCACCACCACCACCACCGCCAGCAGCCAGCCGCTGGTACCCACCGAGTACCACTGCGCCGGCGGTGGCACTCCAGGCACCACACATGCAGTGCTGTAATGCGAAGCGCACATGGCCCTGTGCTAGCATGGCATGACAACTCATGACACTCTTCATTGCGCGGGAGTGCAGCGGGGGCGGCTCCGGCGGCATTCCAGGTCTCAGCGGCCTCAACTTCAACAGCACATGACCTCATGTCTCTGGACTGATTTACAATGTAGTTTATACTTCAACAGCAACTAGTGCCGGCGACCAGCTCTACACACATAGTTGTCCTTCAAAGGCCCCTTTGACACAAACAGGTGCTGCTCAAAGCTACCATGGTGCGAAAACGGCACGCCAGCGGCCTTAACTTCAACAACTTCTGCCAGTAACCTCTGCGCACATAAGTGTTGCTCAGCTGGCCCTATAACACGCACGAACGCTGCCCAAAACCCACCGTGGTGCTGGAAGGGCACATTCCAGTGGCGCTTCCAGCAGTAGATGTGGTCACCGGGCCTCAGGTCAGCAGGGTCCACCTCCTGTGAGTGGCTCTGCTTGTCCGCTGCCTCTGCCGCTATGGCCGCAGCCGCCGCCGCCACCGCCGACGTCGCGTCCATCAGCCTAACGGCCTCAACACCTGCGTGCACAGCATGTGGCGTGGTGGCATCACGTGCGGTTGTAGAGTTGTCAACATGTGCAATGTGGTGGCGGGCTTGCGTTTGGCGTGGTGGCATCATGGGCAGTTGTAGAGTTGTCAACATGTGCAATGTGGCGGCGGGCTTGGCAGGGTGTTGAGAGCTTCCCATGCGCGTACATCACTGTGCCTGGCTCCATGTGGCGCACACTGCAGCAGCACTGGCCGCAGCGCAGTGGCTCAGTGTTAGTTGAGTAGTGCAGCGCCCAACGTGCGGCGGCAGTGTGGGTTAGAGACAACTTCAGGCGCGCACTTCCGACGTAGTGCGTACGTGTACACAATAACAAACTACGACATGCGATGGTTTGTGCATAGTGCAGGCAGCAGAACACTGCTGCACCAGCCACCAGCCAGCAGCTCGCCTGGCAAAACGAGCTGCGGCACCGGGGCCTGCCACACAGGGTGGTGACAGACCGCAGCTGGAAAAACTGGTGCAACTGCTTTTCAGCACCGGCAGGCTGCTGTTGCACGGAGCAGCAACGGTGCGAGGGGCGATTGTGTGTGTGTACCGCTGGTCGGCCTGCTTTCGCACGCGGCCCTGCGCGTGCCGCCTCACGAACGCAACGCCCCTCCGTCACTCCGCAGGGTGCCGAAAGTGTTTCATAGCACAGGCTGCCCGCCCCTGCGCCGCCGGTTCAACGGAGCGTCGAACGCGGGGTGCTTTTGCTTGCGACACCTGCTCGCTGCCTACAACACGTGTTCGAATTGAGCCCCTGTGCCCGCCTGGTGACGTGCAAGGTCACTGCGGCGCTGCCACCAGCCCCACTGCTCTCTCCGGCAGCGAGTGCGCTCACTCCACCGGGCATGTGGTTACCGCGTCAGCAGTGAGTGTGTGCCCAAAACGCTGTGCTGCTCATCAAGCGCACCTGTCGCCATGGCGATGTGCAAACACCTGTCTCCTGTCAGTGCAGCGTGTTGCTGTTCCAGCAGCAAAAGTGGTGTCGCAGGTGCTTTCCGGAGGGAAGGGGTGTGGCGGAGGGTGGACTGGGGACCAGAGCCGGCGAGGGCGGGATTGTCCGCTGCTGCTCTGTCTCTCCCCCCTCAGGAGCAAGGGGAGGGGCAAAGAACACTTCAACAAACAAAGTTGAACTTTCGGCTTGACTGATCACACAGACTGGCCTGCCGTCCTGCTGCAGTTGGAGCGGGGGGCGCGGCGCTTGCCAGCAGCACTTCTAGCAGCAGAGGCACGGGCCGCTGCCGTTGCGCCCCGCCGCTGGGACGCAACAACCTGCATAATGCCGCCTCAACAACAGCTCAGGCCACCCTTGTTGGTGCATGCACGATCAGCAGTGCTCCTTCTGCTGCTGCTGGCGGCAGCTGCTGCGGTCGCTGCCTCTGCAGGCGGGGCGCAGCTGCTGGAGAGTGCTGCAACGGCGCCGGATGCTCGGGAGCTGGCGGCACAGCAGGATGATGGGACATACCCCTCTGCGCTGGCACGTCACCTTCAAGGGGCAACACAATCAAGGCAAGTCAGTCTTGTTGGCTCGGTGGCGCGCACGCCATGGGTGCGTGCAGGCTGGGGCAGTGCCAGGGAGGTGGATCGACTACGAGGGGCACACCTCATTGCTGGCAGCTATTCCTGTACGGGCTCAGCACGGGCCGAGGTCACTAGCGAGTCTGCAGTCACGTACGTCGGCCAAGGAATCTGCGCTAAGTGTGGTAGCTATGTGCCGGAAGGTATCGGGGGAGACAGCACTCCAATACACCATTCAGCGAGCTTATTCAGCGATCTGGAAAATCTTGCATGTATTATGCTATCTTTGCTGCACACCTCAGCTCCAGTTGAGGGGTGAACCATAGGCATTATTTACCGACAACAAATACAAGAGCGATTGTCATTTGCAGTCAAGGCGCGCGCGCCGTAGGGTGGGGACTACTTTAGGTGGATAAACCACCCCACATGCTTTGGCCTGGCATTCCAACCCCAGCCACGTCAGTTTATCGGCTTATCAACCCTTAAAATTCCTTGCACCACATGCTTTGGCCTGGCATTCCACCCCCAGCCACGGCAGTTTATCGGCTTATCAACCCTTAAAATTCCTTGCACTAGAGGGCATGCAAGGACCAAGGGTGCCCCAGCATGGTATGTGCGCACCACAAGCACTACAGTTACTAGAAACTGAACGCACGCCTGAAAGACCAAAACTATGTAGCCGGCTGTGCCCTGCTGTCACAGCCGGCATGCCCAGATAGCCAAACACACAGTGGCGGCAGTGGTACTGCCCCTTGGTTGTGGGAGGCTGCACAATGCTTGATGGCAGTGTTTTGGGGGCTGGATGCCGCCGCCGCTGCAACTTGACACCATCACTGCTGCCTACAATTACAGTTACAGGCCGTTTGCTCCCATGCAGCATCTGCTAACAAAATCAGTATGAGCAAAAAAAGGGTGCAAGGGGAGGCGGCGGTATTTGTGTGTGTTGATACGCCGCGAATGACTGCCATACATGATGGACACCCGCTCACAAGGCGGGCAGCCAATTTAAACTCCCATGTGGGGGAATCAAAAGGCGACAAGATGGTTACGCGGACCGTGCTGTGTGAACCTGCCTGATCTGCCGCCCTGCTGGTGCCATCGCTGCTGCTGCCCCGCCCCTTATGGCACCCATGGATGGGTGCCTCCCCATCGCGCCTGCTTCACATCCATATGCGCAGTGTACTGTTGCGGACACAGAGTAACTGCTGCCGCTGATGTATATCAGCACCGTACTAGTTCTGTTGCTGTTTACCTGGGGCGAGTAGCACCCCCCCCCGCAGCGCCAGTGCCAACACATTCACAGTTACAGAATTTCCGTTACATAACCACGCTGTGTGCAGCTGCCTGACATGCTGCGCCATGCTGTTGCTGCCCCCACTCCCACACTGTGACGTCAACAGCGCACACAAGGACCTGCGGCCACTGGATGTAACCGATTATGTCGGTTTCGTGGCAGTTACGCTGGGGCTCATGCTGGCGGCGGGCGGCGGCATCGGCGGGGGCGGCATGCTGGTTTCCATATTTGTGCTACTGATGGGCTTCGGCGCGAAGGTCGCTGTGCCGCTGAGCAACGTGAGTCCTGTACTTGGTACTGCTTGATCCACATAGGCCCGTGCATAATTCTGGTAGTGTGTAGTTGTATAGGCGCGGGGCGTTTATGACAATGCACATAAGCTATGGTATTATCATCCACAGTCATGTTGATGTGCATTTTTGTTGCGGTGGTGCAGGGCATGGGTTTTCAGCGCAAAGCTTGCTATGCTGTGAGACGCGGTGGCGCCTTCACCTCTGTATAACACCAGCATGCAAGTCTGCTGCGTAAATTTTGCCATTATTCGTACTTCAAAGTATCAGTGACGCATATCAATGTTCCTGTGCACTGCGCAAGCACGCCCTGGGCGTAGCATGCCATCAGGCTTGCCTCACATTGGCTGCTGCGACCCTGCACAGTAGAGGGCTTATTATAGTAAGAACCAGCTTATCTAGCTGGCAGCACAAGGTTGAGAAATACTTCTTTGTCTCTCAGAGTAGGTCTTTCAAATATATAAAAAAAGGCAGATCCTTAGGGCTATTTTATAAATAAACGCGTCTGCACCATTGCCGCGCCCTGTGCTTGCAGGTAACCATTTTCTCGGGCGCCATTGCCAACATGACCATCTACTCCCTCAAGCGCCACCCCAAGGCTGACCGGCCCCTCGTTGACTGGGGCCTCATACTCATTATGGAGCCGCCAGCGATTGGTGGTGCGCTTGTTGGGGCCTTCCTGAACAAGGTGCAGTGCACAACTTGAAGTTGTGGAAGTTTGTAGTTTTGTAATTTGAAGTTGTAACACGGCAATTGAAGTACTCGTTGAGTGGGGCCTCATACTCATCATGGAGCCGCCAGCCATCGGCGGCGCGCTTGTGCGAGCCTTCCTGAACAAGGTGAAGTGCACAAGTTGAAGTTGTGGAAGTTGTAGTTTTCTAACTTGAAGTTGGAGCACAGCACTTGAGTACTCGTTGACTGGGGCCCCATACTCATCATGGAGCCACCAACGATTGGCGGCGCACTTGTGGGAGCCTTCCTGAACAAGGTGGGCCCACAAGTTGAAGTTGTGGAAGTTGTAGTTGGATTTAGTTGAAGTTGGATGTAGTTGAAGTTGTTCCTGTCTCATACTCAGTCGCCAGCCAATTTTGGCGGCGCACTTGCACTTGTGGGAGCCTTCTTGGACAGGTGGGTGGGTGTGAATGACAGAAGTTGAAGTTGTGGAAGTTGTAGTTGGATGTAGTTAAAGTTGCTACTGTCTCATATTTTTGAAGTATTCAGCATGGAGCCGCCAGCCATTGGCGGCGTGCCTGTGGGGGAATTCCTGAACAAGGTGAGCGCGTGTGATGTGCACACAAGTTGAAGTTGTGATGGTTGAATGCGGAGCACAGTAGTCCAAGTTGTTCCTGTTGTGCTCATATTCAGCATGGAGCCGCCGGCGCGCTTGTGGCGGCCTTCCTGAACAAGTGGCGTGCACAAGTTGAAGTTGCACACTACTTGAAGTTGCTGCTGTTCGCCCTGTCGTCACCATGGAGCCGCCAGCCATCGGCGCCACGGTGCTGGCGGCATTCCTGAACAAGGGCCCTAATGAGCACTACCACTGCTGAGCACTGCCACTGGTGCTCCTGAGCACTTCCGCTGATGCTGCTGAGCACTGCCGCTGGCTGCTGAGCACTGCCGCTGATGCTGCTGAGCACTGCCGCTGATGCTGCTGAGCACTGCCACGGACTACGGCCGCTGCAGGCCCTGCTGCTGCTGCCACTGCTGGGCACTGCCGCAGCTGCTGCCGCCGCCCTGCTGCAGCGTCTGCTGCTTCTGAGCTTTGCTGCTCCTGCTGCTGCCGAGCACCGCTGCTGTCCTTGGCCTGCTGCCCCTGCTGAGCAGCTCATCCCCGAGGCCGTGATGGTTGTTCTGCTGGTGCTGCTGCTGGCATTCACGGCGCACCGCACCCTGCGGAAGGGCTTCACGGTGAGCCCTTGACGCCCACAGACGGCCCTGCACAGCTATGAACTGTTGCCCACAGGCTGAGCACGCAGGCAGCGGGCACTCACATCGCGCGCGATCAACGGCGGCGCAGGTGCCAGTTGGTCAGCGTGCGCATGCAGCATGCGGCAGTGCCTGTGCTTCACAGCGGGTGTGGAGTGCTGCCCACGCACCATGTCTTGCGTGTAACAGCTGGCTTAGCACAAGGCACACATTGCCTGCTGGGGCCGAACTGCCCTTGAACTGCTGGCAAATTGTCTGTGTGTGAGTGCTACCCCACATATAGTGGCCGTGCGGTATTACCACCACCCCGGCACTGTAGGAACTGTGGCGCCGAACTGTTACTGAACTGTCAGCACAGCCCCTCTGCTGGGCTCGTGGCGCCCGCGGCACTGCTTTTGTCTGCCGCACTGATGTGTCAGTGAACTGTTGGTGAACTGTTGGTGAACTGTTGGTGAACTGTCATCGCTGCAGGTGTACAAGCGCGAGTCGGCCGCACTGGCGTCTGCACACACCAAGTCCACGTACTCTGCGGTGCCAACCCAAGACTCTGTTCAGCAGCCCCTGCAGGTGACTTTCTAACATGCTCATTTCCCATGCCATGTTCGTCTAGGAAGTACTTCACAGCACAATTGTGGTATTTGTAGTAACCTTTTTACACCATGCGTGCTGTGCTGCTAGCATGCTTATTTCCCATACCATGTCAATCTAGGAAATACTCGGAAGTACAATGTATTTATGCACCATGCGTGCCGTGCTGTCACGCGCCCGACGAAACATGTGACACGTCGACGTAGCCACTCGCCCGCAGCAGCAGCTATATGTGTGGTAGTGGTGGTGTGATCATTGTCACAGCATGCAGCTTCCCTCGTGGCGGCCATAACTCACGCGCTTGCGACCAGCAATGGTGCCACAATGACCTGGGCACCGCCCTCAAAAATGCCTAGAACTCGCCCACCATCTTTGTAACAAAGCAAAAATTGACGCCAATTGTGGCTAATTCCCACTGCACAATGCACTGGTGATTCCAGGCGCCGGCTGCTGCAGCAGCAGCCGTCGAAAGCGGGCTGGCAGGCGGAGGTGCAAATAACTCTTCATCTGGCGGCAGCGGCGGCATCTATGGCGCCGCTACAGTCCCCACCAGCGACGTGGAGCTAGCCCAGGTGCGCCCCCGGCTGCTGAGCACAACTGGGTGCAGCAGTGACTGCTGAGCACACCTGGGTGCAGCAGCGGCTGCTGAGCACACTTTGGTGCAGCAGCGGCTGCTGAGCACACTTTGGTGCAGCAGCGGCTGCTGAGCACACCTGGGTGCAGCATCTGCCGCTGAGCATTGATTACTGTACAGTGACGTGGCCGGCAGACACTTTGGCGTTTGGCTGTGTGCCTCCTGTGCCAACACTGCACCTGGTCACGGCATGCGGTTGAGTGAACCTCCTGGGCCAGTGTACTGTGTGTGTGAGCGTAGTGCCAGCTGCCGCTACGAAACCGCACACACAGCTCCCATGCAGTCGGGCACTTCACAATGCTGACAAACCCATTGACGGCTGTGACCGCCTTGCTACTGCTGCTGACCAGATGCTGGAAGGGGAGCGTCACACTCCCCTGCTCAAGGTACGGCACCGCGCCCACCGGGAACATGCATTGGCGTTTTGTAATACCGGTACTTCTGAAGTAACTTTGAAGGGAGAGAAAGCACAAAAATCGTTCCTCTCATTTTCTGGTCTTGGAAACATTCCAGTTACGTTTCAACGGGTCCGCACCCTGCTCCTCGTTTGTGCCTGCCGGCATGTGCGTTTGCCGGAATTGGCACGTGCGTGTGACATAACGCATGCACCATGCGGCAACAACAGCTGCTGGCGTCCGGTCCACTGCAGCACCGCCATTTCCAAGTTAGCGGGCACAACCGTACCACGGTGACCGCCACCACTACGGCCGCTTCATGCTCGCTTTTAGTAGAGTTTCCATAGCTTCCCCTCCTGTGTCCGGCGCTGCTGCTGGGCTCAGCTGCTGCTGCTGCTGCTGGTCACTGCTGCTGCTGCTGCTGCTACTACTGAGCACTGCTGCTGCTGCTGAGCAGGTGGGTCTGCTCAGCGGCTTCTTTGCCGTCACACTCGCGCTAAACCTACTCAGGGGCGGGGGTGGTGTCCCATCACCGGTGGGGCTGCACTGCGGCACGCCAGCCTTCTGGTCACTTATAGGCGCCACACTGCTGTGGGTGCTGCTGGTCAGCGTCCTGGCGCGACGTCAGCTGGTTGGCGAATGGCGCCACAAGCACCAGGTGGGTGGGCAAGCAGATCATGTGGCTGTGTCAGTTACAGTTCGGTTACAGCTAGGTTGAACCTGCAGCTGTGGTGGGAGCCCCAGAACAGGATGGCTGTACCAAATCCATGTATACTTCGGAGTATTCGTTATTAGGCATTTAGCAATGCTGTATTAAAAACACTTGACACAGCAGCATGACCCGACCTCCAAGTTGATTGACACTCTGACACTTGAGTCCCCCCCGCCCCCTGCTCCCCTCCGCTTTTGCAGTGTGGGTATGTGTTCCAGGAGGGCGACATGCAGTGGACGCCGCGGTCCGCCACCGTTTTCCCTGCACTGTGCTTCTTTGCCGGACTGTTTGCAGGCCTCTTTGGCATTGGCGGCGGCATGATCATGGTGAGTGCGGCGGTGCATGCTACATTCCAGTGCCGGTGCATGTACACATGTACTACAGTAGTATGCGTTATAGTGGACGCAGGTTGTCTGTGTTTGCGAGGGCTTACTTCAGAAAAAAACAAAACAAACCTGCTACTCCATGCCGCAGTGCGCCAGCCCCTTCATGCACAGTGCCAGCTCAGCACTGCGCGGTGCTTTGCACAGTACGCGCACCGCCATGCAGGTGCATGTATCATCTGTGAAACCCCGCACTTTACGCACACAATGTTTTATGCATGCTCACTGTGCCGTTGCTCTGTGTGCTGCGTGCCTTCCCTAAACAGGGACCGCTCATGCTGGAGATGGGGGTGCTGCCACAGGTACATATCGAAGCAGAAGTAGAATACCTTTTAAGTACCATCCTAGCAGTCTCTCTTGAATTGTACGTGCCATTAGAAGTACAAAGTACGACCTGCACCGCAGACCACCACATTTGCCGCTGCGGCTGACACTGGTGCTGGTGCTGCTGCCTTCTCCTGTGAACACTTGCCGCGTGTGCGAGCCTCCGTGCCCCTTGTCTACCCAGTGGAAGTTGAACAGCTTGAACTGCGACGGCTATCCCTGTGGCATCATCTGCACTTGATTCCATGCCGTCAGCCTCACCTGCGCCGATGCTGAACTGGTAGTTGTCGCCTTGACCTATTGCTACACGTGCAGCAACCGTTGCTCGCCGCTGCTGCGGCACTTGTGAATATCCCAACTGTGTGGGTGATGATCGCTGCCCCAAATGTGTGCTTCACGTGACTGCAACCGGCGCAGGTTGCAAGCGCCACCAGCGCTTGCATGATACTCTTTACAAGCTTCACAGCAACCAGCAGGTGCGTGGCTGCAGCACTTGTGATCCAATCCCAACGTAAAGCATCGCGTCGCTGTTCTCGCATGCACTCACCTTGCAGCAGCATAACCATCGACTGTGCCGGCAAGCAAGTGAGTGCATGTACAAAATCAGGCTGGCATTAGCACACACTCTGCAGCCATACAGGCATGTTTTTCTGACTGAAGTTTGTGCTGCCATCCAGTGGCATGTCCTCACACAAGGGTTCCACCACCAAGCGCACAGCTGATACTTCGAGGTGCTTTCGAAGTATACCGCTGTAGTACAAGCCCTTTGCCTTGTTGCTCACTCAGTGCCTGAAGCGGTAAAATATGCCTACAGTACACATTGATGTAAAAGCGCCCATTCTGCCTTCCTCACAACCGAATGTACCACTACTTGTTTGGCGGATTGCCAATTCAGCATGGCTGGATGCACAGTGCCTGCCAATGGCTGCATGCAGTCACTGCCACGACTGCCTTGCATGCACCAGCACTGCCACCTCAGCCACCCCTGCTGCCTCTGCTGGCGCGTGTTTGCTGCCGCCGGCGCCGCCACCACTACTTCCACCGCCGCCACTGTGCGTGCTGCCCATGTTGGCACCGCCGCCGGTGGGAACCTCCTGCTGCTGCTGCTGTTACTGCGACTTCTGCTGCTCCTGACCCTTGTTGCTGCCGCGCGCATGAGTTGCTGCTGAGACAGCTTCCTGGTTTTCGGTGGGAACCTCCTGCTGCTGCTGCTGTTACTGCGGCTGCCGCTGCTCCTGACCACCATTGCTGCGTCCCGAATGTGTTGCTGCTGCGCGAATGTGTTGCTCTGCTGAGCAGCTACCTTATTTTTGGCCTCATCAAAGCGGACTACGCCATGGTGCTGGTGCCCATAGGCCTGATTTCGACCGCTATTGGGCAGGTGACGGTCTCCTACCTTGCCAAGCGTTACCACCGCTCAAGCATCATCATCCTCATGTGAGCCCACTACTCTTGCTGGCTCCGGCTAGCGGCCCTTTCTTTGTTCGTACACATGCTGTGCCATGCATTTGCCTTGGCACCGAGTGGCCGTGCTGGCAAACATGACATGGGCTCTTGCACGCCCACAAGTGCATTTAAATAAAACTACTACTTGTAGTAGGTCCATGAATCCTGAAGTCAAGTGCAGCGTAGCGAAAGTGCTATGTAAGCTGGGTACAGTAGAGCAGTATTGCCCCTCAGCTGGGTGTTTCCTGCCAGCTGGGAGTAGATCGTTTCGCAGCAGTGCTTGGTTATCTGTGTGTGAGCTTTCCTACGGTAATTGCCAGAGGCATGTAGAGGTAAGGTCACGGGGGTGGGTGAGATATATACATGGCGTTGCGTGTCCATCCATTGTGGAAACTTACAGTATCTTACAAACATGCCCTAACAATACTGTTTATGGTTTCCCGACACTGTCATGAGGCTCAATGCCAAACGCTGGTGTATACTGCAAGTGAATGTACACATGTAGTGCTGAACATAATCTTCGTGAATTTCAGGGCACACAAGTTCACAGGCCCTCCGGGATTGAAGAGCATGCGGCTTACCAGGAGGAGTGCGTCACCTGCGTTATGCGCATCAGGCTGCTGTATGCGTTGTTACCACTCCTCAAGACTGCTGCAGTATCTTGGCCCGCACTCTTGAAGTCAAGTGTGCAGTTTTTGTAGATGCCCCCTGAAGTACCAACCAAAGACTCGCCAGGAGTACAACTTGTACTTCAGAAGTGGTGTCACCTGAACTTGCTCTTATGGCGCATGTGAACATGTTAGCGCACCTCTCTTTCACCGCGCACCGAGCGCCGCTGCTGCATCTCGAACGCCTAGGCTGTCACTCACCCTGCCAGCACCAGTTCCTGCCATTGACCGTTGTTCTCCTTGTGTGCACCAACGCCATTCCCCGCTGCCTGCCACAGCATTGGCGCCACTGTCGCCCTGTCAACGGTGCTGCTGGCGAGCGTCGGCGTTCAGGCCATCATGCACGGCACCGCTCGTCCCGGAGGCGGGCTGTGCGGCAAGGCGCCATAGCCATGTGAGGGCCAGCGCTCATGCCGCTGGTCAGTGCTGTCAGTGCCGAGCACAGCAACTTTCTCTGCTTAGCCTAGTGAGCAGCTGTGCTGCTGCCAAAGTCATGGGCTGCAAAGTGCTTTCAGTGGTGGCGCATTGCAAGAGACGTGGATGAGCGAGATTTGCAATATGATGATAATAGGTAGTGGCTATAGGTGTACCATGTATCCCCAGCAGCTTTTTTGAGATCAATTACTACTAGTAGCACTGACAATAGGGTCGACCAGCCGTTAATCTGTAAGCGAAACCAAAGTTGCTTGAGCACTGCAGCGGTCCTTAACCTGCACTGCGCTGCTTATTCCTAGTTGGCAGCAGAGGCTGTCACAGTCACTGTGGCCTTTGATGCCGGAATGGTGATGCAGAGTCTGGCTGTGCGCCATTGTTGCATATTGTTGCGAACGACACGCTGGTTCTAGCTGCTAAGCATTGCAGATAGTGCAGTGTGCACCATACAGCAACCTCTGGCAGTCACTGTGTGTGGCCTTCAGGCCAAGGCACCCCAATCAACGTAATCTCAGATACAATGCCCCGCAGGTCGGTCGTTATGGCACTCTTTGGTACCATCATCACCTATTGAAGTGGCTCAGAACCTGTGGCATGTGGCCGCTGCTTCACTGTCCAGCTGGTGGGCCATGCACACTTGGTATAAATAATTATGCAGACTAAGTGTCAATGGCAGGGTCAATTCTGAACGATCCAGCAGCACACCCAAAGCGAACGCCATCCTTTGGCCCGACCACCTGATGTAATGTCTTCACATGTCACCAGCTGCTTTGAAGTGACGTTAGTCTACTGTGGTCATGTGCGTGCCGTTTCTGCTGCAGGTACCCATTCGATGCCAGGCCTTGTCGCAGCGGCCGGGAGGCATGTGTGCTGCTGAGCACCGTGCGGCGCCCCGTGGGCACTGCGCCAGAGTTTGTCACTGCCAGTGCCGGCAGTGCGCGGTAGTGGCGGACTGCACTGTGCAGCAACGCGCACGTGGTTGGACCTTTTACATTAGGCATGCGTCGCCTGGGTGATATGAGGCGAGAGGACCATGGTACATGTGGCACCACGTATCAAAGCCTATTTAGCTTGGATTCACACAGTGTCAAATGCTGTGGAAGCCGCTATCAGTAATGCTGTATTGCCCCCTGGTGTAGTGGCGGGAACGGCCGAATCTCCAGCCTGAGGCTAGATGGTGTGTGCGCAGGCCATCGCTGTAGGCGCGCGGAAGGAGCGCGCATGCACAGCGCCTAGGCGCTGCCAGTGTGTGCTGCCGATTCAATTTGCTTTAAAGGGGTATATGGCACGGTACACTGCGCTGGCAAGCGTTGTTGAGCCCGGTCAAAGTGTTCAGTGTGCAGGTGCCGCACCTGAGCACACTTAAATATATATATACTTACGAAACTTAAGTATAGTAAGCACCACGTGCGGTTCTCGTGCTGCCTGAACTCTTTGTGTTGGCCATTGCAAGGCTCCCAGCCTCACAACGTGGCATGCATCATGATGAGTGCTGCTGCCGATGGCACACTATCACAGAGTAAACTGTCGAGTTCACAGTAGCGGCCGCCCCGGCGCAATGACATTGACCATGCAGTTTCGCGCATTGGCAGAGTGCAAAACACAAAGCAAGTGATGATCAGCATGTGCACATGTGTCATGTGCCGCGTTGCTGTCGCAGTCTTTCCTGCCCCTGCCACCAGTGCTGTGTGCCTCGTTGAATGCTCCCGCGCGAGTGACAGCACGCGGTCTGGCTCGATGTCATCAATGTCAATTCATAAACTTTGCCCCTGGACAGCTGAGAACCTCGGCCTCGATGATGTCTCTGCCGACCTGACCATTTTCGAGGGTGGTTAGTAACTGCAGTCTGAGATGAGAGGTCAAACAGCCAGACAGCAGCCCTTGCAACAGCCTCCGTTTTCTGGGGCAGCGAGGGGAGGGCGGGCGGACTGTGTCTCCCAGCCATGCGCGTGTGCAGCGCCGCACAGCAGCCTCAACGCTGACGCTGCTGCTGCTGTTGCTGCACGTCAAAGAAACTGCGAGCCGTCATCAAAGCTTTCCGCCAGGGCGCAATACCCCACCATGGCGAAATTGTTTTTTGGCGGGGCATCTAACTAACGGAGGACTTCGGCGGCAACCAACTCTCTCGACACTCGTGTGGGCCCCACGGCATGCCGGCACGGCACCCACCACAAGAGGCACAGTCAACTCGTGACGCAGGCAGCAGGGTGGCCAGCGCTGAGTGTTGGCAGGGCTGGGTCGGTGCTGCTGCTGCTGGGGGAGGCTGTGCTTCAATCGCACGAAAGGGCGGGCCAGCCAGCACGCCACTGGCACCACAAGATCTTAAGAGCGGCGGCAGCAGCCCGCACCAGAGCGGCAAGGGTGACGCTGGCGCTACCTCCCTTGTCGCGGCTGCAGCAGCCGCAAGTGGCACACAGCCGCGACGGTGGTGCGGAAGTCGCTTTCAAGGCACCTTCGTGTTTGCAATTGCGGCGGCACAGACCACAGTCACCGTCGTCGTGTCTGCAGCAGGGGAGGAGGGTGAGCAGCGGCAGCGCCCGCACAGGCGATGGGTGTGACTGAGAACTTCGAAGCCTATTTCGAGATACTGGCCCTCACCTTCGATGGTGTGGTGGCTATCGAGGTGAGCCCCCCGTTCCAGAGCTCGTGATGCTCATGTGAGCCATGCGAGAAAGCACGAAAGCGCACTCCGACCAGTAGGCGACGTCGTGCTGATAATGGCGGTGGCAGGAGGCGGGGCCGCCCTGGCACCTGCAGGCTGATGCTGTTGCTGCTGTCGGTGCAGCCAGTCCAAGACCTTTTGTCGGGGTCGAGAAACCACCCAAGTGTACCCCAAGAAAGTGCTCACTGGGCTGCCTGACGTCAAGAGCGCGCGCAGGCTGCGCATCCAGCGCGCGGGACCAGGCGTGGTGGCAAGGCGTTGCCGTACTTCATATTGCGCTGGCGACGCCAGACCTAGAGAATGTGGTGTTGCTGGCGGCTCTTGGCTACAGCAGGAGTGCGACCGCGGACAGATGTGTGCATCACCGCCACCGGCAGCACCAGCACCAGCACAGCGTGCCCATTGCTGTTGACGAAGCACAAGCTAGGGCAGCACAGCGGTGGCAGCTGGAGTGGCAGTGCTCAGCACCACCTGAGCACCCGTTCAGTGCGCGGTAGCAGCAGTGCCAGCTGCTGCTGCTGCTGCTGAGCATGCTGCTGAGCTTGCTGCTGAGCATGCTGCTCTGCTGCTGGTGCTGCTGTTGCTGCTGCTGTTGCTGCTGAGCACGGTGCCCACCACAAAGCCACACACGGCACACACGGCGGCAGTTGCGCGAAGCATTTGCTAAGACTAGGGTTTCACTTCTTCAAGTACTTGAAGTAGTTGCCGATGGCACGTCCATCGCGCACCAGAACAGTCACACACACACATGCCTACACTTGTACTACAGTAGTACTTCATGTGGTTCTATTCAAGTGGGTCATTCTATGTGTGCATGTGTGAATGCGCTCAAGCACAGCAACGTGGCATGTGCTGAACGCGCTGCTGGTGCCATGCTGCGGCTGTAGCACACCCTCTTCCTGCGCTCGTGAAGCCAGCTGCGCGCGTGCTGAAGCTGCCGCCGCTACTGGTGCTGCTGCCACTATGGAGTTTGCTTCCGTGCGGCATGCGCTGCTGCTGCAAATTGTTCGCAACCGTTAGCCAAACGCCACCTGGAGGTGCCCCCCCCCTGCCCCCCCCCCACACACCCCAACACGCACACCGTCTCCCCGCACTCAGCTAGTGTTGCAACTTGTACTGATGCTGCTCGCTGCGCCTCTGCTGCGCCGCTGCTGCTGCTGCTACTGCTGCTGAGCACAGTGCGGGTGGTTCTTTGTGAACCGGTGCGCGGCCAAGAAGGCAAACTTCATGAACCTGACGGGGCTCATGGCGTGCCTGCTGTCCATAATGTGCACGCTTTTCAAGCTCAACTACTGGTTCAACGACAGCACGGCCGTGAACTGCACAACGCTCAAGGTTAGTCCCAGGTGCGCCACCCATGTGTATGTAATACTATGTATATACATATGTTTGATGTGTCCATCGGTATCCATGTAGTATGTACCTGCGTATGTAGTAATTTTTTAGTGTTATCCCCACATTTGTGTCACCCCCTGCACACACATTCAACGAAGATTACTACATCACGAAGCAGCACCAGACTGTAGAGCCTTAATAAGCCGAAACTCGCTCCGGTTGGGATTCAGGCAGATATTGCTCCCAGACGCTCAGAGCTAGGGTGCCATCTTGGTATAGATTTTTACTCCTGAAGCTGCGTGCATACGCACACTGCGCATGCAGTGACCCACATATGCCTCTCGCTTGTGCCTCAAGGAGCTTGCACCACTGAAAAAGCTGGTGTGTCCAATGCTGCTCCTGGTGCTGCCTCCGCCGTTGCCTTTGCCACTGTCGCCGGTGGCGGTGGTTCGCAACATTGAAAAAGCTCCTGGGACCAATACTGCCGCTGCCGCCGCTGCTGCTGCCGCCGCCGCTGCCTCTGCCGCTGTTGCTGCCGCCACCGCCGCCGCCGCTGTTCCCTGCGGTGTTACCACTGGCGCTCCCTGCCGCCGTTTCGCGCTACACAACTTCAACTTCAACTTCAACATGCAGAACCTTCCCGGAACGGGCCAGGCGCTGTCCAACGCGTTTGCCTTTCTGCACCTGTTTATCCGTGCGGACTCTGTCAACAAGTCAACGCACAACCCCCACTGGAAGCCATGGCAGGCGCTGGGGGTTGTCCTGACGGTGCTGAACGCCGCTGCGCTGATTGCGGCCGCCGCGACGCGCACCGCCAAGGAGACGGACGACCCCGATAATGTGAGTTGAACTTGTGTTGTTGAAGTTCAAGTTGAAGTGAGTTGAACTTGTGTTGTTGAATTTGAAGTTGAAGTCACATTGCCGTAAAGACTAGGGCATCTGTGCATCGGCTTACTGTGGAATGTATTGGGAACGGTTTTGGCTCCGTGGCCTGCCCTGCGGCGGCCGGCGGGCTGGCGCCCGGCGGGCGCAGCACTCTGTTCAAGTTAGAATGAGCTGAACTTTTGCTGTTGAAGTAAAAGTGAGCTCAGACAATTCTGGTGGTCCGACGGCGCCGTGCACTCGCCGCGTCCGCAGCCGCACACAGCGCCAAGATGAGTGGAATGCATAAGCACATCTCGCTGCTGAGAGCCCTCTACCCACCCGACTCATCCATCTATCCGCAGTTTGTACCGGTGTACGCATACCCTCACGTCTCTGCCACCAATACAAAAATTTCAACTTTCCCCGTCCCCACCACAGCAGTACAAGCACGTCTCGCTGCTGAGCGCGCCCCGCGCGCCGAATAGGCTCCGATCGACACCGGTGCGCATGCGACAGCGTGACTCCTCTGGACTAACTTATTTGTTGAAGGACCATGTT